>JASAMX010020533.1:0-16439 GCA_030248175.1 Microlaimidae sp. YZB2_3 | reverse complement strand
ATGGGCGTAGCCAGGATTTCGGAAAGGGGGGTCCAACCCTGAACAAAATTTCCGAAAGGGGGGTCCAGGGGGGTCCAAATCCTAAACGTTATAAAAGGGCTAAAAAAATTTTCCGCGCTTCGCGCGGAGTGTTTATTGCCTTGTTTATGTCACATACTTCATTATTTTCCTATTATTCAATTAAAAAAATCTATAAAACAAAGAAAAAAATTTTTACAAACAATTTGATACCTTAAAATTTTTGATTTCTAATACATTAACAACTGAAAAATGAGTACATTGAATTACAACTGACTGAGCAATGCAAAGTGCGAGAAAATGTTTTTAAAATTACTTCTCCTAACCTTTAAATTTTTAATCCCACTATATAACAATCTAAAGGGGGGGGGGTCCGTCCAGCGTGGTCGTATCAAGATTACAAAACAAAGTAACACAAATTTGGAACTGGAGACCAATTAAAACATTAAGAATGGGGTGGGTCCAGCGTGGTCATACCAAGATCACAAAACAAAGTAACACAAATTTAGAAGTGGAGACTATATAATTAATCGAGCGCTGAGCGGAGCGAAGCGCGAGAAAATTTTTAAAAAATGGCCGTTCTAGACCTCCAAATTTTTATACTTGGCTGGCGACCCAAAAGGGGGGTCTAACCCCCCCCCCCCCCCCCGCTGCTGCCCCCCTCGGGCCGGAAAATCCTTTTGAAAAAGCCCCCCGGAAATAAGGCGGTTTTTCGTTTTGCGCAAAGGGTTTCGGTGAAAAAATACAAGGAAAAAAACTGTATACTCAAAAATACATCCATTCGAATTTTCAAGGTGAGAAAGACCTATTATTTTTTTGATGTTGTAAAGACAGTAATTTAGCTCTGTTGGAAAAAACATCATTCTTATTTTATTTTACAATTACAGCCGGCAATTTTTCATCGTCAAATGTTCAAATAGTGCGAATTTACTGTTTCAGACTTTCACTGGGTATAATGCATTAAAACATTAAAATTTAAATTGAAGAATACAAATTAACACTTAGATAGAGTTAATATTAAAAAACGTTTCTAAATAGAAATAGGTTTATTTATTGTTTTGTAAACTTCTAACATTATCAATTATGCAATTATAAAAACAAAAAACATATGTACTTTATTTGAAAATTATGTTCAGAACTGTAAACTGTTTAAGACCATCCTGCGGCTCAATTCAGGACACAGATAAAAAGTTTTTTAACTCACTACATCTACTTGAACTGGGACGGAAAAAACGGAAAAAAGACGGTGTAAAAATTGATGTATAATAAATTTTATTTTTTTGTATTAAAAATTAAACAAGTGATTGGGAGTTTTTATCAATCTAAACTATATATAAATATAACCGCTTATAAACTCAATTAGCTCATTTATAAACCCACTTATAAACGCTATTATACTAACTCAATCATGCATGCTGGTTTGCTTAAAAAAATCGTAGGCTTAGAAAACATAAAAAAGCTTTCACAAGACTGAAAGCTCTACACAAGCATGGGGATGAGAGGAAGCAAAAAAGAAGGGTTAATTTCATTAGTGAGAAGCTCCCGGATTTCGGGAGGGGGCGTGTCCCAAAAACTTTTTTGGGTTATATACCCAAAATACCCTATTTTAGCCTTTTTAGTACTGGGATGGGACCATAGGTGAGAAAGGGGGGGCAGGGTAGGGTCAAAATTTTGCAACCCCTAGACAAAAATTCAGCCCCCCCCTCCCCCCAAAATTTTTACCCCTGACGCCCCTCTAGAATTTGAAATTTGACCCCCTTTCAAATCGGGAAAATGTTAGGTAGGTACTTTTTTATACAAATTTTCTTCCAAAAAAGTGAATTTTTAACACATATTCATGTTTTTACACCATAGATGAACACGGTCAAAAAGCTATGGGGGTGTTTACCCCGGGTAAATGAAATTTCAAAATCTAGGGGGGGACCTAGGGGGGTCGAACCCCCTAGCTTTCTAGGGGGGGGGGGGTCGACCCGGGGTGGAAGATTTTGAAACCTAGAGGGGGGTCAGGTGGGGTCCAATTTCCAAAACAAAATACTTTTAAACCATTAAATGTTTAATAATAGTTTTTTTATAAGATAATACTACATTTTATTGAATAAAAAGCGATATTTAGGTATAAAAACATGAATTTGTGTTAAAAATTCACGTTTTTGGAAAGAAATTTAGTATTAAAAAGTACTTAACATTTTCTCGAGAGGGGAGGGATGGCGATCAGATTTCAAAATTTAGAGGGGGGTCAGGGGTAAAAAATTCAAAAATTTGGGGGGAAGGGGGCCCCCTGGATTTTTTTCTGGGAGGGAAAATTTCGAGGCTAGGGGGGGGGTGGACCCCACCCTACCCCCCTTGTTCATTTATGTTGTACACCCTTTTTACATCAGAATATCGCTTTTTATAAAATAAAATGTAGTATTATTTATCCTATAATAAAAAGAACAATTATTAAAGTTATTAATGTTTAAAACTGTTTTGCTTTGGACACCAGGCCCCACCTGACCCCCCTACCCTCTAGATTTCAAAATTTCGCACCTCGGGTCGACCCCCTAAAAAGCTAGGGGGGTCCGGCCGGACCCCCCTCCTAGAATTCAAAATTCGATATACCCTGGGTAATCACCCCTCCCCCTAGCTGCCGGGACTGTTCTCACCTATGACTGGGACCCCCTAAATTTAAGGGGAGGGGGTGTGAGCAGTTATCAAGATTTGGGGGTTGGGGTATAAAATCCCCTGCCCACCATGGTTACTTTGATTTTCCTTAATCTAAATTTTGAGATGTGTAATGGAATTCCTCTCAAATATTTCAATAGGTTGTGGCTTGTCAGATTATCTTTCTCTTTCCCTTTATATACAGCGATGATCTGTTTTTAATAAAACGGAGAAGGGGCAAGCAGGGGGAAAGAAAAAAAAGAGAAAAAAAGAGAAAAAAGGAAAAAAGGGACAAAAAAAGCGAAAATAAGGTAAAAATAGGTCTAAAATAGCTTAAATTGCATTAAAATAGCCTAAAAATTGCAAAAATTTCGCAATGATGGCGTCATAATAGGTAAAAAATTTTCGTCATAATTTTTGGGTACTTTTTCATTTTTCCGCGGAGGGGGGGGGGCAATAAAACGGGGGGGATTTTTAAACCGTGCACAGGTCTGAGTTAGTCAGATTGTCAAATTACCCGATGGTATTTTTTATCAGAATCCCATTTGTAAAAAAAGTCAAAGAAATTTTTACTTTTGTTAAATTACGTGGAGCCACTAAATCAGCATCAAACCAAGTTTGACGTATCGTCGTTACTACGGCAAGATAAGCCACAATTCGTATAATATTTATGTGACTGTGACTCATAGGAGGGTAGTCTCCCGGATTTTGGGGCTATACCCGACCCATAAAATTTGGGAAGGGGGGTGTGTGTGTCCCAAAATTTTTTTTTCGGGTATACCTCAAATACACCATTTTTAGCGTTCTTAGTACTGGGACCCCCAAATTTTAGGGAGGGTATCCGGGATATCCCCAAATTTAAACGGAGGTGTCGGCTATAATCGGGATTTGTGGGGGTATAACCCAGCCAACCCTTTCCCCTCCTGCTCACCCATGCGTATATATTCGTCTGTGCGGCGCGCGGGAAAAAGAAGTGAAAATAACTTACCTAGTATACAGCCAAAGGACCACATGTCGATGGGCATGCCGTACTTGGCACCGAGTATTACCTCGGGGGCGCGATAAAAGCGGGACTGGATGTATGTGTAGATGCGCTGCTGGTCAAAACAGCTGGAGCCGAAGTCGATGACCTTGATCCCACTCCGGCCCTGCTGTTTTAATAGGACGTTCTCCGGCTTGAGGTCGCAATGGATGAGGCGGTTCCGGTGCAGGAGGTCCAAGCAGAGCAGGATGGAATGGGCGAATTTCCGGACCAGCTGGAGGCTGAAGCCCTGGAATTTGTTCTTTTTTATCAGCTCGTACAGGTTTATATTGAGCAGTTCGAATGTGATACACTTGTGTGAGCGAAAGTCGAAATGGTCCAGCATTTTCACCGTGTTGTACACCCCGTCCACATCTTGGCGTCGCAGGTGATCCAGAATCCTAAAATTACGTTTTAAAATTTTAATTTTTTTAACCACAATAACTTGAAAAACATATACATATCGTCGTTAATCCGGCAAAATGACCCGTGTCATTATAAAATACACGTGACCGTGACTCATTTTGTAGTTAATTAATAGGGTCCTGTTTTAAATTTAAAATGAGTCACAGGCACACATTATTTTATACGAACTGTGGCTTATTTTGCCGTAGTAAAGACGATATGCAATGCACTAAAAAAAAAATTTAAGTGAGTTAAATCTCACAATAAACTAAATAGTAACTAATTTGAATTTTGTTTGTGATTTCATTTTTCGCAAAGCCGATTAAGAGGTTAAGACTGATTTATATTTTTTACCAAAATTGTTCACTTCACACGTAGACATTTCAAACATATAATATGACTCAACATTACAAAAAAACTATATTTTTAAATTTTAAGAGTCAAAATTTCGAAAAAGGAGCAATTTTGGCATTTGCATTTAAGTATGTTTTAAAACTCTTATTGGAAAAAACCAACAAAAACTATTGTGCCGAATTTGTATCATACATGAGCAGACCTGTGCACTGCCCCCTGGGTTATAATGGTGGGAGCAATTCCAAAACGAGGGGGCAACTTTTTTGAAACGGGGGGGCAAGCAGGGGGGAAGAAGAACAAGAGAAAAAAAGAGAAAAAAAGAAAGGAAAAGGGAAAAAGGGACAAAAAAAGCTAAAATAAGGTAAAAATAGGTCTAAAATAGCTTAAATTGCATTGAAATAGGCTAAAAACTGCAAAAATTTCGCAATGATGGCGTCATAATAGGTAAAAAATGGCGTCATAATTTTTGGGTACTTTTTTTCATTTTTCCACGGGGGGCAATAAAACGGAAGGCAAATCCTCCAATAAAGCGGGGGGGCATTTTCAAACCGTGCACAGGTCTGCATGGGCACGCGAAGGGAGTTGGTGGGGGGGGGGGGGGGTTAGTTAACCCCATACATGGGCACGGGTGGGCTTAATTCTGAGAAGGGAGTTTAGCCCCCCACTCATTTTTTTAACCCCTCCCCCACTCAATTTGAGGGTTAACCCCAAATTCTGAGAAGGGGGTTTAAACCCCCCCCCAAATTTTATTTATCTATTTTTTCGAAATCAAAGAACAAAACATTTTATTGATTAAAATGTGCATTCATATACAATAAAGGTTGTAAAAATACGAATTTGTGTCAAAAAATTTTAATTTATTTATTTTTTTGTCAAAAATTTTTGTGTCAAAAATTTGTGTCAAAAATTTGTCAAAAATTTGTGTCAAAAATTTTCGAAAGAAAATTATGTGAAAAACTACGTATAAGTACCGTACTTAAAATTTCCACAAGAGGGATGATTAATTGGAGCAAAATTTTTGGAGGGTGGTGGTCAGGGATAAAAAATTTGGAAATTCGGGGGAAGAATAAAAGGGCCTTCCTGGGAGACAGAGCTGTTTAAAATTTAAAGGCGGGCATAGGTGGGCAGGGGAGGGGGTTATACCCATACATGGGCACCGGGGGGGGGGGGGGGGTTAACCCCCCAAATTCTGAGAAGGGGTGTTTAACCCCCCCCCCCCCCTTAGAAGTGGGGGCGGGAGAAAAGGTTAACCCCCAATTTTGGAAAAATGCAAATATGTCTTTAAAATCAGTTTTAACTGCCCCCAAACTTAGTTTTTGAGGTCAAAATGAATGTTTTAAGCAATAAAAAGCTAAAAAATGCAATAAAAAAGGCTTTTTGACCTGAAATTAGCATTTTTTACCTATTTTTCCTTCAAAATCATACTATACCCTCAACAAAAATCCCGATTATAGCCAACACCTCTCCGCCCTAAAATTTGGGGGGGGGGTCCCAGTACTAAAAATGGGTTATTTGAGATATACCCCAAAAAAATTTTGGGAAACCCCCCCCCCAAATTTCGGAGGTAAGGTATACTTCCCCCAAAATCCGGAAGGCTGCCCACCTATGCTAGAGGAGGAAGAGTGGACGGTGGACCCCACCCCTTCTTTTTCTCAACTATGGAGTCCCAGTCCGGTATTCATAAAAAATTTAAACCGAATGTTTTAAAATAATACTTAAGCTCGCGTGTGACCGAAAAATCACACCTAAAAATTGGTTCTAAATAAGAAAAAAAGAAAAGGGTCTGATATAAAACGATTAAGCGAGAGAGAAAACCCTTCCGTTGAACACCTATGCTTATCTTAGCGAATTAAAGCAAGCCACGATTTGAGACTGTATAATACTAAACGAAACATCGAAACAAACAAAATTCTTTTTAAGACCTATCTTAAACCGTTTAAAAACGTAAAAATGTTTTTTTATTTTAAATTTGTACGGTTCGAATGAATTTTACAGTGAATGGATATTAAACCCGTTGTTCCTCTTTCAATAAATTCAGTTAGGTTGCTGCAAGGTCAAGTTATCTTCAATAACATTCTTAGTGAATTTCCGCTTTTTTATAAACACACAAAAAAGTAAGTTTAGACTACTATTTAGGCAAATAATGGGAGAGTTTTGTTCATTTTCAAGCCCGAGTATCCTGAATTAATCCGGTTCATTATAACTGGTTCATTTTTACGAAACTTCGTAAAACGGAAGCTTAGGTATTTAAAAATTTAAGTTTTGAAATTTTGTTGAATTTCGACAAGCAATAAAAAAAATAGGACTATTTTCAAACAAACAAAAAAATCAGCTATGGTCTGTTTTTTTGTGTGTTTTAAAATCAGCAGTTGATTTTAAACCATAAGCCAACATCTTAACTGGAATGAAAACGAGTTAAATAAACTATTTTAGTTTTTTGATTTTATGAATAAAGTTTTGACGCAATTCTTAATTCATATTCAAAAGGGAACTGGGGGATGGATTTAAAAAATACCAAATAAAAATACCAAGCCGACTTTTTTTGTTTGAAAAAATAATCCTATTCAATTATTTATTACTGGTAGGAATTGAACAAAATTAAAACTTTTGGTTATCTAAGCTTATTTTCTGCAAAACATTAGTAAAATCTGTGTGTTTATTTGACTAACTGCGAATTGTCTTAATTTTAAAGTAGGATACTCATATCTTTGAAAAAATTGTGCTTACTTGACTTCCTCCAAGGCCTGTCGGTGGAAGCGCTTCTCGTTGCGGACGAGTTTGAGTGCGCAGTATTGCTGGTACTTGTGGTCGTAGACCTTGATGACCTGTCCGAAGCTCCCTTTCCCTATCACTTTGAGTATTTCGTAGCGGTAGTGGATGTGGTCGTGGGCCACAAGGAGGTAGGACCCGTTCTCGTCGTCGAAACCGCTGTTGTTGGCGGCGCCGACCAGGGCGTTCCGCTTCTTGGCCTGGGAGCCCACGAAGTAGATGTTGGGGAAGTTGTATATTTCTGTGTGCTCGAAGCTGCTCAGCTTGCTGCCGAAATGGCGCACGGCCTCGTCGGGGGTGTAGCCGCGAGGGCCGGAGCTGCCCCCCGAGCCCCCGCCGGAACTCCCGGCGGACTGGAGGGACTCCTGGCTGGGGCTTTTGGAGGGGCTGGCCCGCTGGCGACTGGGTGGGTCGCTGGCCGCCGAGAGAGTGCTGGCTGACGCGCTGATCTTCTGCGTGGCGGGACCGTTGGTGTCCATGGCCACTACGCCGGAGGAGGCCGGTACCGAGCGCCCTAACCCCCCGCCCACTGTCTGACTAGAGCGGAGTGGAGGGAGGAAATTTTGCTGGTGAGATGCGCCGTTTTTGAGACTCATGCTGGCCGTTCTAGTCCCCAGTGGTTCCTGCTGAGAGGAGGAATCGACGGACGAAGAGGACTTTGTCTTGGACAAAGAAAAAGACGATAAATTATTGGTAACTGAATAAATGCCAGGTGAGAACGACCACGAAGAATGAAAATTCTCCTCTTATATCGATGGCGGTATTGAATTGACCCAGGAGGCAGGAACAAAAAATCGCTTCCAATGAAGTCACATTTTCATTTTAAAAACATACTTTAATTTTTACTAAAAAAGCAGGCTCTGATATTGTTGCAGCTTTTACTCTACTAAACCTTTTGGCTGAGGCCATGCCTTACTATAAATAGTGTTTTTTAACGTTCTAACTAAATTAAGAAAAAAATATTTAAGAACATTTTTTTAAAAAATTTAACACAAGAAAAATTATCTGCGTTTTTAATTATGTATTCATAACTATGGATGTGTCCATCATCCGCATCCTCAGACATCAGCACTATTTTTAACATTCGCCTTTGCATCCGCGGATAAATTGATATCCGCGGATTTTTATATTGCTTATTTTTACTTCTAAAGTTAACTAATAACCTATTTTTCAAAGATTTTTAACCTTCTCTAAACCAATGTTTTTAGATCTAAATAAATGTTTTACAAATAAAAAGCTCAAAAATGCAATAAAAACGTTTTTGCCAAAAACTAGCATTTCTTAACCTCTTTTTTCCAAAAAGAGGTTAAGATTTTTGTTTCCAAAAATTCGTATCCGCATAATATGCGGATGTCAAAAAAATCACATCCGAGCACACCTTAACCTTAACTAAAACAATTAACAAAGATTTTTTTATGCGGTAATGTGGCTAGGTGTGGGCTAGGATCATAGATGAACACGGTCAAAAAGCTAGGGAGGGTGTTTACTCCGGGTAAATGACATTTCAAAATCTAGGGGGGTCGAACCCCCCTAGCTTTCTGGGGGGTCAACCCGGGGTGGAGGATTTTGAAACCTAGCAGGGGGTCAGGTGGGGCTGGGGTCCAATTTCTGGAACAAAATACCTTTAAACCATTAAATGTTTAATAATAGTTTTTTTATAAGATAATAGGTACTACATTTTATTAAATAAAAAGCGATATTTAGTTATAAAAAGAGTATAAAAACATGAATTTGTGTTAAAAATTCACGTTTTAGGAAGAAAGTTTAGTATAAAAAAGTACTTAAAATTTTCTCGAGAGGGGAGGGGGGGGTCAAATATCAGATTTCAAAATCTAGAGGGGGGTCAGGGGTAAAAACTTCGAAAATTTGGGGGGCGGGGGTGACTCCCTGAATTTTTTTCTAGGGGGGGGGGAAAATTTTAAGGCTAGAGGGTGTTGGACCCCCCCCTACCCCCCCCCCCTTTGTTCATGTAATGGCTAGGATTTTTCGGTGGGTCGTTCGCACCTAAAGACGGTCCGCTGGCTTGCTGCTGGTGAGCTGGGACCGCGGCGGCACCCGTATCGCTGATAAATTTGGAATGTTCGCCCAGCTCGACGGAATCGACAGCGCGATAGCTGAGGACGGCTGCTGCTGGATGCTGATTATTATGGCCGAATGACTGCTGACGAAGTGTACGACTGTGGTACTGGTGGTGCAGATTACCTTGAGCGTTCGGGTGAGGCAAATACTTGGCAAGGGCGGCCATGGCTGGCGCGGAACATGGGTGAAGGGCTTCCGGGTGGCGTTCTTTCTCCTGTCCACACTTCTGCTAATGATACCCGCTGCCGACTAAAGAAAATATTTATATTAATCTGACGCTTTTGAAATTCACAAGTACGACGTACCGACCATTTTTAGAATTATTACTAAGTTACAAAAAGGGAATATTTTTAAATATAGTTTGGAGCTGAGTTGTTTTTACAGGAATAAGATTTTATTTTAAGGAATAAGAACTTTTAAAATAAAAGAAAAAAATAATAACCTTTTTAAACTGGTTTCGCTTGACTTATAGTCACAAGTCTTGTCTGGAAATTTTCAAACTTTAAAGTTTTAAGACATTCTAGTGAAATTTACCCCTCACAGATGAACAGGGGGTGGGATGCACCCCCCTAGCCTCGAAATTTTGGGGGCCCTCCCCTACTCCCCCCAAATTTTCAAAATTTTACCAGCCTCGCGCCTCTCTAGATTTTGAAATCTAACCCCCCTCCCCTCTCGAGAAAATTTTAAGTACTTTTTTTAATACTAAATTTTTTTCCAAAAAGTGAATTTTTAACACAAATTCATGTTTTTACACCCTTTTTATATCAGAAAATCGCTGTTTATTCAATAAAATGTAGTATTACCTTATAAAAAAACTATTATTAAACCTTTCATGGTTTAAAAGTATTTTGCTTCGGACATTGGACCCCACCTGACCCGGTTTCAAAATCTTCCACCCCGGGTCGACCGCTCGACCCCCCCTAGAAAGCTAGGAGGGTTCGATTCTTCCCCCTAGATTTTGAAATGTCAATTACCCGGGGTAAACACCCCTTTTAGCTTAGGTGACCATGTTCATCTATGCCCTCAATTCTGTAAAAAGGGGTTTAACGCCGAGTATGTTTTTTTGCTTTGTTTTTTTTTAAATCGAGGATTTGCAAGTTCGCATTAGAAAATTTAAATGTCATTCAAGAACAACCTTAATAATAAAAATAACATAATAACATGAATATCGGTAGACAAAGACAGCTTTTAAGATTGTGTTAAGAGGTATTACATACCAAAAATTATTTTTGCATTTTTATTAGGTACCTCCAATATTTTGGAAAACTCAATTCCCATCCCAAAAAATTGGGGGTTTTATTATTACTAAAACCCTTAAAAATGACGTGTTTTAGGAGGTATATTCTCTGAAAAAACTTTTGGCCTACTACGGCGGCAACATTTTTTCCGGATTTACTTACCAACTTTTTTCTCAAAAAATTTTAGGAGGCTGGCAGGCTGCCATCAAGTGGAATGCTTAAATTTGATGAGGTGGGTGTTTTGTTCCACATGTTTGCCCCGATAAATTCAAAATTTGGAAAATATTTTTTAAAAACTGTTTATCCTAATTTATAAAGAGATAAGACATCTCTAATTTATTCCAGTCTTTAAAGGTTCACCTCCCCTTAACCCTCCACCTCCCCCCTTTCAAAAATTTTCACACAAAGCTAACTCAAAGTCGAAGATACCAATTTTCACGAAGATTTTTCCTTTGCTTTAGCAAAAGTACTAAAAACGGCAAGATACACTATCAGCAAGGGACGTAACCAGGTGGGCGGCCGCCCCCCCCCCCCGAAACCGTCGGACAGGGGGAAAAATAAGGATAGTGGTTGGGCGCCCCCCCCCCCCCCCCCCTGAAATTTATATTGTACTACAATCCCCCCACCAAAAAGAAACTCGGTGTACGTCCCTGCAATCAGCGTCAAAGGTGTTTTTGGGGGGGGGACAGAGGGGTGCACCCCCACGCTAGAGCCAAAATTTGGACCCCCCCCTAGAAAAATTCAGGGGCCCCCCCCTCCCCAAAGCTCGAGAACGGTCCGGCCTGACCCCCCTAGCGAGGCTGACCTTTCTCCCCGCCCCCCGCCCGACCCATTTGGACGGATATTTTTTATTTACGGTCAAAAACACGGGTTTTTAGTTAAAAACAGTGTTTAAAATACACTTTTTAGGCCTAAATAGGCTGTTTTAATACATAAAATTCAATATTAGACCTAAAAACACTTAAATTATTGATTTAAAAAAATTTTGCTAAAAAATTGGACCCCCCTGACCCCCCTAAATTTGAAATCTCGCACCCGGGGTCGACCCCCCTAAAAAGCCAGGGAGGTCCGGACCCCCCTAAAAAATTTTGGCCTTCCACCCGGGGGTGGACCCCCCCCCTAGCGGACCCGACCAAAAACACCTATGATCAGCGTTACCTATAAAATAGTTATTTTTACACGCGTACCCGTTCGGACGGCTATTTTCCAATCGTCTCCCCACTCCGTCTTCTAATCGCTTGCCCGCGCTTCTGCTATCGTTCACGTGACCGCGCAGTAGCCACGCCTCTTTCATTCCAGTGCGGCAGAAAAACGAGGATAGGCGCGCTTCGAGTCCGCTGCGCTGTTGGTTTGTTACTGATCTGATAAGACGCCGGATATAGCAATAATTAGAAATATCTAATGGAAATAACAAGTGCGCAATTAAATTAAACAACCATGAATTGACCCCAAATTAAAACGATCAAGGTGTATGCTTGACAAACAATGGGGTCCTTTTTTGGTGCGGTTTTAAGCCGCTTTTGTAATCTGAAAAAATAAAACTGGTTATCCACGTAATAATTGTAATTTAAAAATAAAATTTCAACGTCTAAATTATGGCTTACGCGTAATAAGGCTTATAAAACCCAATTAATATCAGGATGCAAAACAGTTCAGTTTCAGTCTATTTTCTTAAGAAGCTGTACAGTAAAAAAATGACGGAAATAAGCTAAACAAGAAATTAAGGGTGCGGCAGGGACGTAGCCAAGGGGGGGCGGCCGGCCCCCCCCCCCCCCAACCGGTCGGACAGGAGCAAAAATAAGGATAGTGGTTGGGCGGGGGGGGTGGCCGCCCCTCCCCCGAAATAGTTGCCATATAGTAAAATTTGGGGGTTTTCAGAGGCTAAAAATTCAAAATTTTCTAGCGCCTCGCTAATCGCTCGGCGCCAAAATTTAAAATAATTTTAGTACCCCAATGGACCCCAAAAACCAAAAATTTGTTCCGCTTCGCTTCGCTCAGCGGTCACTTTCTATAGTATACATACATATATATCTCGTTATTTATGTTGACTGATGCTAATGTTATTTCAAAGTTAGTACAATAATTTTTATAAGTGATAAGTACTACACAGAAAGCAAAACAAACAATCATATTGGTTGATTTATGTACAATGTACCTCCCCCTCCTAAATTTTCCTGCCGCCTATAGCATTGGCTCGGATTTTTTTCATATCGGTAGGTACCCTAGAAAACATGGAGCCGAGATGCTGCTTATGTGCTTTGGTTTACAATGTGGGTTTAGCCAAGGGATCTGAAACTAACGTCTCTAAATTCCTTTTTTTGTGAAATCCAGGCTCTGCCAATGTGTGCTTATGTAATTTTTAACTAAGAAAACATGTTTTTACCGCTAAAAACATTAGATAATAGGTTATTAGGCCAAAAACAGTGTATTATACAGCTTTATCTACGTTTATCCCTGCTTTTTTAACGTTTTCAAAAATTAAGGGGGGGGGGGGGGCACCCCCCCCCCAAAATGTGGGGGGGGGGGGGCGGAGCCCCCCCCCCCCCGAATTTTTTTTTGTACTAAAATCCGCCCCCCCCCAAAATGAAACTCTGGCTACGTCCCTGGGGTGCGGTGCACCATATCATATTGCGCGAATAAAAAAAATTGTTCGTACATGGACAGGATATATCCAGGATTTTGTTTTGAGGGTCCGAGCTGGAAGAAGCTTACATTTTTTTTAAATTAAATAAATCAAGCGTCCCAATACAAAACCCAAATATTGGGTGATATGCTCATTTCAAAAATTTTTTGCTCACGCATTAATTTGGCTCAAGCAATACTTTTATTTGTATAATTTGAGAAGAACACAAAAACTTAATCAGCTTAAGAAAATAAGCATTGAGACTGTTGATCAAAAACGTTATATTAGAATTAGAAGCTTCTAATTCAATGCGAAGATCATTCGCGCGAGAACACCGATATTAACCTTCACATATATAAGTTAAAAAAGGATTCTTTGGTTGACATATAAGAAATAAGCAGAATTTTCTCGAAGCCACGGCCTCCCACTTCTGTATCTAATACAGCGGAGGAAACGCGCAAGTTACTTACAAAGCGTCTGCTGGATTAACTAGTCAAGTAATACGAACTAATTAATTTCAGGTTGCTCGATAGAAACTGGAGAATTTTTCAATACAGCAGGAGTCTTCCGCTGCTTTTAAATATCACCTAGGCGACGGATTTGAAACCCCAGCATAGTCTATACTATTATCCTTCTTATTCTGGGAAAATAAGTAGCAGCAAACATATAAATATTAAGGGACATCAGCTAGGTTTGTTTGAGTAGTTGTAAATGATTCTTTTTTATTTAAAACCTAAATTGGAAATAAAAAGATAATTTGTGGGATGAATATAAAATTGAATGGGGTTAAATTTGAGTGCAAACACGGGTAAAATGGGACAGTTATGGGATGACTTAATTGATCCAACACCCCTTATTTTGGTAACAGGTGGGGGTGGGTTATTACACTGCCAAAAAATCCTTAAATTTTAGAAAGTCAAAGAAAAAAATATCTTTAAAATAAGTTTTAATTACCTTAACACCAAGCGCTCAAATGGTTTGAATTTTAAACGAAATACTGCGAAAGCATTATATTTTATGAGGAACTAACTAATACAACTTCATGGGACATTTGTAAAGTTGATTTGAACATAACCTGTGGTAAATTTATCGGTATGCGAGTTCTAATAAACAATAAGTAATATGTATGCAGACCTGTGCACTGCCCCTCGGGGTTTTATTTGGGGAGGGGAAATTCCAAAATGGGGGGGTACAGGGGGGGGGGTAAATTTTTTGAAACGGGGGCAATAAACCGGGGAGGCCCGGTCAGGGGAAAAAGACAAAAAAGCAGGGGATAAACGTAGATAAAGCTGTATAATACACTGTTTTTGGCCTAATAACCTATTATCTAATGTTTTTAGCGGTAAAAACATGTTTTCTTAGTTAAAAATTACATAAGCACACATTGGCAGACTGAGATTTCCAAAAAAAGGAATTTTAAGAGGCGTTAGTTTCAGATCCCTTGGCTAAACCCACATTGTAAACCAAAGCACATAAGCAGCATCTCGGCTCCATGTTTTCTAGGGTACCTACCGATATGAAAAAAATCCGAGCCAATGCTATAGGCGGCAGGAAAATTTAGGAGGGGGAGGTACATTGTACATAAATCAACCAATATGATTGTTTGTTTTGCTTTCTGTGTAGTACTTATCACTTATAAAAATTATTGTACTAACTTTGAAATAACATTAGCATCAGTCAACATAAATAACGAGATATATATGTATGTATACTATAGAAAGTGACCGCTGAGCGAAGCGAAGCGGAACAAATTTTTGGTTTTTGGGGTCCATTGGGGTACTAAAATTATTTTAAATTTTGGCGCCGAGCGATTAGCGAGGCGCTAGAATTTGAATTTTTAGCCTCTGAAAACCCCCAAATTTTACTATATGGCGACTATTCTGGGGGGGGGGGGCGGCCCCCCCCCCCCCCGCCCAACCACTATCCTTATTTTTGCTCCTGTCCGACCGTTTCGGGGGGGGGGGGGGGGCGGCCGCCCCCCCCTGGCTACGTCCCTGCCGCACCCTTAATTTCTTGTTTAGCTTATTTCCCCTCATTTTACTGTACAGCTTCTTAAGAAAATAGACTGAAACTGAACTGTTTTGCATCCTGATATTAATTGGGTTTTATAAGCCTTATTACGCGTAAGCCATAATTTAGACGTTGAAATTTTATTTTTAAATTACAATTATTACGTGGATAACCAGTTTTATTTTTTTCAGATTGCAAAAGCGGCTTAAAACCGCACCAAGAAAGGACCCCATTGTTTGTCAAGCATACACCTTGATCGTTTTAATTTGGGATCAATTCATGGTTGTTTAATTTAATTGCGCACTTGTTATTTCCATTAGATATTTCTAATTATTGCTATATCCGGCGTCTTATCAGATCAGTAACAAACCAACAGCGCAGCGGACTCGAAGCGCGCCTATCCTCGTTTTTCTGCCGCACTGGAATGAAAGAGGCGTGGCTACTGCGCGGTCACGTGAACGATAGCAGAAGCGCGGGCAGGCGATTAGAAGACGGAGTGGGGAGACGATTGGAAAATAGCCGTCCGAACGGGTACGCTTGTAAAAATAACTATTTTATAGGTAACGCTGATCATAGGTGTTTTTGGTCGGGTCCGCTAGGGGGGGGGTCCACCCCCGGGTGGCAGGCCTCATTTTTTTAGGGGGGGGGTCCGGACCCCCCTGGCTTTTTAGGGGGATCGACCCGGGTGTGAAATTTCAAATTTAGGGGGGGGTCAAGGGGGTCCAATTTTTTAGCAAAATTTTTTAACTCAATAATTTAAGTGTTTTTAGGTCTAATATTGAATTTTATGTATTAAAACAGCCTATTTAGCCCTAAAAAGTGTATTTAAACACTGTTTTTAACTAAAAACCCGTGTTTTTGACAGTAAATAAAAAAATATACTGTCAAATTGGTCGAGAGCAAGGGGGGTCAGCCTCGCTAGGGGGGGGGGGGGGGTCAGGCCGGACCGCTCTCGAGCTTTGGGGGGGAGGGGGGGGGGGGGCCCTGTAATTTTTTAGTGGGGTGGTCCAAAATTTTGGCTCTAGGGGGGGGGGGGTGCACCCCTCTGTCCCCCCCCAAAAAACACCTATGACGCTGATAGCAGGGACGTACTCAGGGTTTCATTTTTGGGGAGGGATTGTAGTACAAAAAAAATTTTAGGGGGGGGGCCCCCCCCCAAACCACTATCCTTATTTTTCCCCCTGTCCGACGGTTTCGGGGGGGGGGGCGGCCGCCCGCCGGTTACGTCCCTTGCTGATAGTGTATCTTGCCGTTTTTAGTACTTTTGCTAAAGCCAAAGATA
>JASAMX010020526.1:0-12034 GCA_030248175.1 Microlaimidae sp. YZB2_3 | reverse complement strand
TTTACGTTGACAAGGTTTTGTTTAATTAGAAACTATATATAATTAATTAAAGTTAAAATTGCTAAAACGTGCTCTTATATATCCAATTTTTATATTTGCTTTTGATTGTCACATTTTAAGTAAATTAATTAAAGATTTTAACAAAGTTTGACAAAAGTATAAAAAAGTTGTTAATAGAAAAGACCAATATTAAAAAAAATGCATTTCGCCCCTAATCTTAGATGCAAATTTTAATTCCCAACAAGAAATAGCAGTCGAGGTTCCTGAAAAACCACTGAAAAAAAGCCAGACCCTTCCCTCTTAACAATTAATTTGAAGGATGGTTTGGCCTTACTCCCTCGCTCTTGCAAATCCAGCCAGGCTTTCCCTCCCTACCAATCAATATCAATTTACAAGTTTAATTCTTTTATCAATCTTTATAGAGTTGAAAAAAAAACACGTTTTTAGTGACCCAGTATTTTTTTTACCCATTTTAGGCCTAAATAACCTATTTTCATCTATAAATTTAAATATTAAAGCAAAGAACAGAACATTTACATTAACGATTCAAAACTGAATTTCCCCTAAATTTGAAATCGGCCACTTAGGGTCAATCCGTTTTTCCTAAAAAACTGAGGGGCTTTGAACATCTGTTCCCCAAAAAAGTCTTTGGCGGTTCTAAATTCCCTGCTTGCGGCTCCAAAGATCCAGTATATACCTCCAGAGTTGGATCTGGCGGTGGTACGGATACGGCCGGTAGTTTGGTGTCCGACAAGGCCGCCACCAGAGCCAGCAGCGCCGTGTCGAACAGGGCCCCGTCCGCGTCCAAACATTGAACATCAACGTACAAACACCTGGGAAAAATAAAAAAATATATACACGAATAAAATATAAATATAAGGTTGATATTTCGTATAAACCGTCCAAAAATGACAAAATCTCAAAGACTTCATTTTGACTAATCTAAAATAAACACTAGGTTTTTTTTCTTTTTTATATATCTAAAGTCTGCAACGCTAGCGCCTTTATGGCGGGGGGGGGGGGTGGAGTATGATTCTTGGGTAAGTCAAAATAAAGGGAGGGAAAGAGAGAATTAAATTCGTTAAAAAATGACTGAAAAATACTAGTAAAAAGGCTCTAACATCGTAAGAAAGTAAATGAAAAGTAAAAAATGAGCCTTGTTGTGTATTAATAAACATATAGTCGTTACCATAGGAGGGCGGTTATGCCCCCCAAAAAAAATCCCGATGATTATAACCGACACCCCCCCCAAAAAAAAAAATTAGGGGTACTCCGGAACCCCCCCTAAAATTTGGGGGGTCTCTGTACTAAAAATGGGAGGGGGGACAGAGAGCTCCACCCCCAGAATTTTAAACCCCCTCCTAGAAAAAATCCAGGGGCCCCCTCCCCCCAAACCTCAAGAGCGGTGCGGCCTGACCTACCCTAGCGAGGCTGACCCCCCTCCCCGCTTCCCTCCCGACCAATTTGGAAGTATATTTTTTTTGGGAGGGGGGACAGAGGGGTCCACCCCCCAGAATTTTAAACCCCCTCCTAGAAAAAATCCAGGGGCCCCCTCTCCCCACCTCAAGAGCAGTGCGGCCAGACCTATTCTAGCGAGGCTGACCCCCTCCCCCCGACCAATTTGGAAGTAAATTTTTTATTTACTGTCAAAAACACGGTTTTTTTAATTAAAAACAGTGTTTAAATACACTTTTTAGTTCTAAATAGGCGGTTTTAGTACATAAAATTCAATATTAGACCTAAAAACACTTAATTTATTGAGTTAAAAAAATTTTGTTAAAAAATTGAATCCCCCTGACTCCCCTTAAATTTAAAATCTCGCACCCAGGGTCGACCCCCCTAATAAGCCAGGGGGTCCGGACCCCCCCTAAAAGATTTTGGCCTTCCACCCGGGGATGCCCCCCCCTAGCGGACCTAACCAAAAACACCTATGGCCAGACAGAGCCATTGTCATAGTAAAATATACGTGAATGTGACTCATTCCGTAGTTAATAGGGTGGTGGCGGAAATCTTAAATAGTTCACAGTCGCATGTATTTCCTCGAATTGTGGCTCATTTTGCCATAGTCACGACGATATGTGTTAAATTTATAAAAAAAAATTTAAAATTTTTTAAAGTTTGTATAAGGGTACTCCTCATTTTCATTTATCTTCTCTGCCCCAGAGAAGATAAATAAAAATGAGGAGTACTATGGGTCCACTCCACCCCTTAGTCTGGGGTCCACCCATAGGTGGGCAGGGAGGGGGGGGGGCCCCCGCGGGCGGGGGGGGGGGGGGGGGGGTTTAAAAAAGGGGGGATTATACCCCCCATACCCCCCCCCCCCCGGGGGCCCGCCCCCCGACCCCCCCAGTAACCCCAAAGGGGGGGAAAAAAAAATCCTGATTATTGCCGACACTCCCTCTCCCCTAAAAATTGGGGGTCGGGTACCCCGGACACCTTCCTAAAATTTGAGGGGTCCCAGTACCAAAAACGCTAAAAATGGGGTATATATTTAAGGCATACCCTCAAAAAAATTTTTTGGGACCACCGCCCAAATTTCGGGGGTCGGGTATACCCCCCTTCCCCCATAATCCGGGAGGCTGCCCACCTATGGGTCTACCCTCCTAATCTCAAAATTTTGCCCCTTTCCTTAGAAAAAACCCAGGGACTCTCTCTTCAAATTTTGTATTTTTTTACTCATGACACCACCTAGAATTTAAATTCTGACTTTCCCCTGCCCCCTCGAAAAATTTTTTAGTACTATCTTTATCCTAAATTTTTTCCAAAAACGTGAATTTTTAACAAAAAATCGTGTAAAATGTTACACCCATTTTTAGGCCGAAATACCGCATTTTATTTAATAAAATGTAGTAGGGTGTTAAGCATACATGGGCAAGTTGGTTCGGAAGGGGGGAGGGGGTTAAAACCCCAAATTAGAGGGGGGGGGGGTTAAATTCCGAGAAACGCAAAATACCCAAACGCATTTTACCCACATCGTTTTTTGATTTTAAAGAAAAAATGGGTAAAAAACGCTGGTTTTAAGTCAAAAGGTCCTTTATTGTATTTTTGAGCTTTTTACTGTGTAAACCATTCATTTTGACCTCAAAATTTAAGTGTGCAAGCAGTTAGAAGTCATTTTTAAAATTTTTTTTTTCACTTATCCAAAATTGAGGGGGTACCTTTTTCTCTCCCCCACTTCTGAGTGGGGGGGTTAAATCTCCATTTTTAGAATTTGGGGAGGGGTTAACCCCCCCCCAACCCAAACCGTGCCCATGTGGTATTAACCAAAAAAAAAACAAATTATTAAATCATCTATGATCACATAAGGGCTGGGGAGGGGGAACGAGAAGCAGGGGAGGAATGGTGGGATTCCCCCCTCGGGCCCCTATAATTCTGCGCTCAAATTTGTTTTGTTTTAAAAGCTCCAATTTAAAGAATTTTAACAGTGGGAAGCATTTCCCTCCCGCGCTTCGCCCATCGGTAAGCAGTAAGCATAGGGGAGAGGTTGCAGAGCAATGCAGTCCCGTCCCCCCCTTGTTTCGAAATTTCGGACGTCTTTGAAAATAATTAGGGGGCTCCCCTATTTCAATTTTTTTATTTCGACCCCCTGACTTACTAGAATTCTTAAATGGACTTCCCCCTCCAAGTAAAATTTTAGGTATAAACCATACATGGGCAAGTTGGTCCGGAGTGGGGGTCAAAATCCGAGAAACGCAAAATACCCATATCGTTTTTTTTCTGGAGTGCATTTTACCCGTATCGTTTTTCGATTTTGAAGGAAAAATAGGTAAAAAACGCTAATTTTAGGTCAAAAAACCCTTTTTATTGCATTTTTGAGCTTTTTATTGCTTAAAACACTGATTTTGAGCTCAAAACTTAAGTTTGGGGGCAGTTAGAAGTCATTTTAAAGACATTTTTTTCTTCATTTTTCCAAAATTGGGGGGGGTTAACTTTTTCTCCCCCCCACTTCTGAGTGGGGGGGGTTAAACCCCCCTTCTCAGAATTTGGGGGGGGGTTAACCCCCCCCCCGACCCCCCCGTGCCCATGTATGGTATAAACTTGGGTCAAAACTTACTGTAAAAAACACTATTTTGTAGTAAACTAAAAAAATACTTTTGTGTATTTATTTATGTCTAAATAACATATTTTAGTTTCTGAAATTCTAAATTAGCGTTAAAACACTTGATTTCGGGTAACTACCCCACCCCTTAATTGGTTATCGTTTTCATCTATACGTGTATGGTATATGGTTTAATTTAGACATTTTATTTGTTTATACGATTGTTTATAGTTTTTGGAATATGATATTTATTTCAAAAATTTTTTTTTAATTAAAAAACTATAATGTTGAACCAATTATTTTTTTTAAATTAAAGATTATCTTACCAACTCAGTGTCGCTTTATCGATACACAAAGACTTTAAAGAAAGAAATGATTCGCGAGCCAAAATCTGATTTAAAATCACTTGAATCCTGGTTAAATGCAATTGTTGGGTTTCAGACAGATTTGATCCATCCAATTTTAAAATTACAAATCCTAAAATAAAGCTATAAATAGTAAGATACATACACAATTAATGTAACTTAAAAAAGTGTTTTTTAATGTTTTTCTATTCAAGATTTTGAGATTCAAGATTTTATTTTTAGAGCATTCTTTAAGAACAAATAATTAAATAACATGTCAGGTCCCGAACGCGTGACAAAAATCGTTTTTAGAAGTTCATTCATTTGCTAAAAAGTGGTAAAAAAAAACACGTTTCCATGCCAATTCTGACCTGAGGATCTCGAATTTATACTTTAAAGGTGATTAAAAAACAATTTTAAAAACTATAAGGTAAAATAAAGGCAAAAATTTTTTTAGCAAACCTATAAAATAAATTAAAACCTCTGTTTTAACATTCCTTGAAATCCAGAGAATTTAAAAATTTACAAAAAAAATTATAAATCGATAGTCACATGGACCACTAAAAACAGAAATAAAAAAAATTGTTTTAGCTTAAAAAACTCAAATTTAAAGGTCTTAATGAAATCTACGGCAAAATTTAGCATGGAAAAATTGTTTTTACCAATTTTAACCCCAAAATTTGAAAAAAATGACATTTTAAAAATTTCGAATTTTTTTTTTTCGAAAACGAGTTCACCTATGCTGTGTTTGGAATATTGGTATTTTTGACGCTTTAGAACTACATGCATAAAAATTAACATCCCAAACGAATAAAACTCGCTCTTTCACGTGGTAACCTTAGTTTTTAACGTAGTCGCAGGGACGTAGCCAGGGGGGGCGGCCGCGCCCCCCCCACACCGGCGGACAGGAGGAAAAATAAGAATAGTGGTTGGGTGGGGGGGGCGGCCGTCCCCCCCCCCCCGAAATTGTCGCCAGATAGTAAAAATTTGGGGTTTTCAAAGGCTAAAAATTCAAAATTTTCTAGCGCCTCGCTAATCGCTCGGCGCCAAACTTTAAAATAATTTTAGTACCCCAATGGACCCCCAAAAACCAAAAATTTGTTCCGCTTCGCTTCGCTCAGCGGTCACTTTCTATAGTATACATACATATATATCTCGTTATTTATTTTGCCTGATGCTAATGTTAATTCAAAGTTAGTACAATAATTTTTATAAGTAATAAGTACTACACAGAAAGCAAAACAAACAATTATATTGGTTGATTTATGTACCCCCCCCCCCCTCCTAAATTTTCCTGCCGCCTATAGCATTGGCTCTGATTTTTTTCATATAGGTAAGCGTAAGGTATACCCTGGAGCCGAGATGCTGCTCATGTGCTTTGGTTTACAATGTGGGTTTAGCCAAGGGGTCTGAAACTAACGTCTCTAAATTCCTTTTTTGTAAAATCCAGGCTCTGCCAATGTGTGAGTGCTTATGTAATTTGTAACTAAGAAAACATGTTTTTACCGCTAAAAACATTAGATAATAGGTTATTAGGCCAAAAACAGTGTATTATACAGCTTTATCTACGTTTATCCCTGCTTTTTTAACGTTTTCAAAAATTAAAGGGGGCTCCGCCCCCCCCCCCCAAAACTTCGGGGGTGGGGGCGCCCGAAATTTTTTTTTTGTACTACAATCCGCCCCCCCCCCCCAAAATGAAACTCTGGCTACGTCCCTGCGTAGTTGCACTAATTTTTTATAATAGGGTGTTTCTTTTTTTTTTTTGGAAAAAACGAGGTGAACAAATTTGAGTGCTTTCCTCTCCCCCAAAAAAACCATGAAAATCACTTCAAATTTAATAACAACTTCTAAAAGTGTGTTTTAACTTCAAAAACATATAAAAAAAACGGCATTTAAAATAAAATACTTGTCATGTGAGGCATTTTACAAAAATGTAAAATTTATTATGAAGACAAAAAAAGTAAAAAAAAACAAAAAAATTTTTTACAAAATTTAGAAAAAATATTTCATCACTGTTTTTATTTACTTAAATTTTTGTGCGGCTTTGTTAAAAAATAGTTCTCGAGTTTAAAAACAGAGTTTAGCCAAGAAAATGTTATGTTTTTGTATCAAAAATTTTTGTGTTTTTTAATTTTATGAAATGTTTTTTGCTCACTATTATTATGTCAAAAGATTAAAATTTTCATAAATCACTAAACTGTGAAAAATATTTTTCCAAACTGCTTTTCTGGGGTAAAAAATGCATAAATTTAATAAAAATAGTTTTTATATCTCTAAAACTGACCAAAAATGATAGAAAAAAAGAGTGATAATGAGATTTTTTGACCTTTTTTTTCTCTATGTATAAATTTTAATAAATCCAAAATTATTGCAAAAAATAATTTTTCTGGGGTAAAAAGTTGTGTAGTATTAAAACTTAAAATTTTACTTTAAAAATACAGGAAAAGGTGTAAAATTTTAAATTATCACTAAAATTTTTTTTCAAATTTCGAGAAAAAAAACGATTTTTTTCAAACTTTTTTCCTATGTCTTAATCATAAAACCATAAATTTAAAGTGATTATATAGGTAAAAAAAAAACGTTTAGAGAGCTTGAAACTGTTGTTTTTATTTAAATAGCTTAAGAATTAAGTGTTTTAGACCCAATTTTTGAAGTGTTTTTTTATAGAAAAAAGTTTTTTTTGGAAAAGTTACCAAAAAACACACTTTTTCCAAATTTTCTCATTTAACATAACTGGGCGCGGGAGTGGTTTTGGTGGCCGGCCTCTCGCGGGTGTGTGGTGGGCGGGGGCTTGCTGGACTGCTCGGCGGGGGCGCCGGGGCTTCCCGGTTGCCCATTGGGGAATTCGCTTTGAATGCGGCGGTGGTGCTCTGTGTGCTCTGAAGAGACCCCGAGTCTTCCTCCACCTCTTCGCGTGTTTTTGTGTTTCCTTGTTGTGTGTTTATCTTCGCGGCGGAGATTTTTTTTTGCGGCAGCATACCCCCGGACCGTCCGATTTTGTTCGGAACGGGTTGGACGTCCCCACCGGTCTTAACCCCTGCCCCGGGGCCAGTAGAGTACCGGTTAATATATTTATGAAAAAAATGTTTATCAGAAGCTGAAAAAGCGCCCCAAGAAACCAATAGACCTATTTTGAATAAGCTAAATGGTTTAATAAATTTTTTTGAGGGGGTGCCAAAAAAAAATTTTTTTTTGTTCACTTACCTATACTAAGATTTATTGTTCTGTTCTTTAAAATCCAAAAACAATATAGGTAAAATGCACTCCAGAAAAAAACGATATGGGTATTTTGCGTTTCTCAGATTTTAACCCCCCCTAATTTGGGGTTTAACCATAGGTGAGAAAGGAGGGGCACGGTGGGGTCTACACCTTTCTAGCCTCAAAATGCGACCCCCTTCCCCCTAGACAAAAATCTAGGGCCTCTTCCCCCCAAATTTTCGAATTTTTTACCCCTGACCCCCCTCTAGAATTCGAAATCTGACTCCCCCCTCCCCTTGGGAAGATTTTAGGTACTTTTTTTATACTAAATTTTCTTCCAAAAACGTGAATTTTTAACACATATTAATGTTTTTACACGCTTTTTACACCAGAATATCGCTTTTTATTCAATAAAATGGTAGTATTATCCTATAAAAACAACAATTATTAAAGTTATTGTGGTTTAAAACTGTTTTGCTTTGGACACCGGACCCCACCTGACCTTTCTCTAAACTTTAAATTTTTGCACCCCAGGTCGATCCCCCCTAAAAAGCTAGGGGGGTCCGGACACCCCTGAGACCCCCCTCCTAAAATTCAAAATTTGATTTACCCTGGGTAACCACCTCCCCCTAGCTTCCCGACCATTCTCACCTATGGTCTTAAACCCCCCACTCTGGACCAACTTGCCCATGCATGCCTTAAAGCACCTATTTTGACCTCAAAACTCAAATTTGGAGATAGTTAGTAGTGAATTTAAAGACAATTTTTTTATTATTAAAAAATTGGGGGATAAACTTTTTCTTCTTTCCACTTCTGAGTGTGTATGGATTTTCACACTCAGAATTTGGGGGAATTTGTTCCCCTCCAACTTACCTCCACCTATGCCATGTATGCTTAAAATCAAATTAAAGTTTAAATTTACTTTTTTTGGGGGGGGTGGTGGTGTTTTTGGTGGTTCTCGCTGGGTGGGTGCTTTTGGTGGAGGGTTTGGTGTGTTGTTGTCTTCGGGGGGGCCGGGTGGCGGGGGGTTTGGGGGGGGGGGGTTTTTGCTTGTTTTGGTGCTTTGTTCTTCCTTTCGGTGGGTGGGGCTGGGGGTGTTGGTTGGGTTCGTTTTGTTTGGGGGGTGGGGTCTGGATCCCGCTTGGGGGGTCGGGGTGCTTTTGATCGGGGTCGGGGCGGTGTGCGTTTTACTTATTGCTTTATAGATATTTTTGATAGCGATATTTATTAGGTGTAAAATGATATGCTTATTTTTTGGAATTTAGTATAATATTAATTTTCTAGGGGGGAGGGGGGTCTTCTCTAGAGTGGGATTAAAATTTTGGTTTTTTGACTATTAATATGCTTTTGGAAGGCATCACGAAAGTTTCTGTATTAATATTAAAAAAAAAAAATTTTTATCTCCCAAAATTTAAAAAAAAATCGTAAGGGTCCCCCTTACAAAAAAAATCCGGCTTCGCCGGATTTTGGGGGGGGGAGGGGGCGGCCGCCCCCCCCCTGGGCACGCCACTGATCTGACTGATTAACCTTCGGGCTTATTTTTCTAAGCTAAATTGATCGATGGTCAATTAGTCCGAATGTAAAATTACCCGACGGTTTTTTTACCAGAATGTCATTTGTTGAAAGTTTTTTTACAGAAGGTATTTTTACGCAGGAATAATTATTGGGAACCAAGGGCGTAGCCGGGGGGTTATGGGGTGTGTAACCTCCCCTTTTGGGCTGGCCGAGGTAAAAATTTGTGGATCCGAAGAGAACAATTTTCAAAAATTTTCTCGCGCTTCGCTCTGCTCAGCGCTCGACATTTATATGCTTTTTTTACAACTTTTAAGTTATGTTTTTAATGAATTTCAAAGACAATTTTTGAGTATTTTTTTGTGTTATCGCACGATTTTTAATGTTATACCCATAGGTGAGCACGGTCGGGGAAGCTAGGGGGGTGGTTACCCGGGGTAAATCGAATTTTGAATTCTAGGAGGGGGGTCCCAGGGGGGTCCGGACCCCCCTAGCTTTTTAGGGGGGTCGACCTGGGGTGCGAAATTTTGAAATCTCAAGGGGGGTCAGGTAGGGTCCGATGTCCAAAGCAAAACAGTTTTAAACCATAATAACTTTAATAATCGTTTTTTTTATAGGATAATACTACATTTTATTGAATAAAAAGCCATATTCATGTGTAAAAAGGGTGTAAAAGCATAAATATGTGATGAAAATTCGCGTTTTTGGAAGAAAATTTAGTATTAAAAAGGTACCTAAAATTTTCCCGAGGGGAGGGGGGGTCAATTTCAAAAATCTAGAGGGGGTCAGGGGTAAAAAATTCGGAAATTCAGGGGGAGGGGGCCCCCCTAGATTTTCGTCTAGGAGGGCCAAAATTTCGAGGCTGGGGGGGTGGACCCCACCCTGCCCCCCTCCTTTCTCACCTATGGTTATACCTTTTAAATCGGAAATTTTTCAAGTTTAACTTAAAAAAACAATGCAAATAACAACAAAAAAAATCACTTAGCGCGAAGCGCAAAAAATTTTACCCTTTTTAATGTCTTTTTTATGATATTTTGAAAATTTTGAGTACAACCCTCCCCCCTTTCGAAAAATTTGTATGGATTATTGGAGTACAACCCCCTTTTCCGAAATCCTGGCTACGCCCCTGCTGAGAACGGCTTTTTTCTCCTTTTCTTTTTTTATCTTCCTGCTGCTTTACACGACTTGTTTTATTGCCCCCCTCCTGTTTTAAAAAAATTGCCTCCCGTCCCGTGCCCCCAATTTTGTAATTTCCCCCCAATAAAACCCCAGGGGTAATGCTCAGGTCTGCTCACCAGCTTTGCATGGATGTTGCTTGTTCTGCTGGTAGGTAGGGTGGGTGACGCACCTTTATCTGCTGCTGATACATCCGGTTGACAAAGTTCTCCTTTAACAGAGGCAAGAGACGTTGTATTTCCGATTTTCGCTAAAGCGGAACCGTGTGCTGTGGTAACAATCCCTAACTGCAGAGAGGACGGTCGAAATTCGTTGAAATTTCTGCCATCTTCCCGCTGCTCTTTTTTAAGAAAAGATTCTTGAAACTCCAAAGGTTCCAAAGTTTTGTATTTATTTAGCACTTGTGTAGACATTATTATCGTAATTAAAAGGTTATATTTTCAGATGTCCTACGCGTCCTGTAAAAATAAAAATAAATAACTTGTTTTATTAATAATTAAAAAAAAATTGTTTAATTTTATTTTTTTTGGAGATTCTAATTTTCAGCGCGCCAGTGGTAGTTTTAAGCATACATGGGCACGGGGGGGTTGTGGCTGTGGGGGGTTAACCAACCCCCCCTCCAAATTCTGAGAAGGGGGTTTAACCCCCTCCCACTCAGAAGTGGGGGGAGAAAAGGTTAACACCCCAATTTTGGAAAAATGAAGAAAAAAATGTCTTTAAAATGACTTCTAACTGCCTAAAAACTAAAGTTTTGAGGTCAAAATGAATGTTTTAAGCAATAAAAAGCTCAAAAATGCAATAAAAAGGGCTTTTTGATCTTAAATTAGCGTTCTTTACCTAATTTTCCTTCAAAATCGAAAAACGACATAGGTAAAATGCGCTTCAGAAAAAAAACGATATGGGTATTTTGCGTTTCTCGGATTTTAACCCCCCTCATTTAGGGTTTAACCCCCCACTCCGGACCAACTTGCCCATGTATGGTTTTAAGCGCACTGAAAAATCTGAAACTCTATCATGTTACAGTTTAGCTTGATTTTTAGGTTTTGCTTAGGCTTAGGAAAAACAAAAAAGGCGTTTACAACTGTTTAGCTGACTAAAAAAGGCGTTCCCGCTTAGTTTAAAAGTGTGGTATACTAAATCATCATGGTGTATTTTTTTCGCTTGATTTTTGGTATCAATTGATGACTGGTTTTACTGAGTAAAAAATTGTATTATAAAAAAAAAATTAATTTTTAGCGGTTGTCTAGATATTATGGCTTCATTATTCCATCGATGTTTTGGCTAACGCTGTTTCACTCGACAAAATTTCACTCGAAGCTATGCTTATGTGTTCCTAAGCCTAAGCGAAACCTAAAAAACAACCTAAACTTTTTCCGCGCAGCTTTTTGATAAAGTTTAGGTTGTTTTTAAGGCTTTGCTTAGGCTTAGGAACTTGCAAGCTTAACCTTCGAACGAAAAGTTGAGTGAAGCTTTGTCAAGTGAAACAGTGTTAGCCGATGTTTTTGCTGCTCATTTAGCTAAACAACAGTAATTTTTTTTAATATGTACGCCCGATGAGAGATTAAAAAAATTCTGCCAATAATTGAACTGAATTCAAATACATTAAATAGTTTATTTAAAATAAAACATTATACCTTCAATACATTCAACCCATTTGTAAAGTTTTTACTTGACTTTTCTCGGTTTTTACCCAAACGTATTGAGTCCCCGTGGTTCTACGTTGCGTCTGTGGTGAGCAATCGTTAGTACTAAGACTGATTCTTTT
>JASAMX010020525.1:0-48023 GCA_030248175.1 Microlaimidae sp. YZB2_3 | reverse complement strand
AGAGCAATACGTTATTTGTCTTTCGTTCAGTTACGTATATGCTACTGTTTTATTAATAAGTCTTGGAAACAAAAATTGATTTACAAAAAATTTTTGATAAAATAATTTTTGGCCTTACTCTTTAATTACTTATGAAATTAGTACCAGATGGGGCGGAGCTCCGGGAATTGCTTTGGAGCTCCGAGCTCCTGGGAACATCACTACTGTTATAGTATATACCATACGCCAGCCCCGATAACGGCTCCCTAAATAGGGTTATTGCGCGCGTCAACGAAAACACACCGGTTTCAAATAGACCAGTATTACTCATATTGATTTTAATTAAGACGTGCCTAATCTTGGGTGTGCCCTAATTAGGGCCGTAGATTGCATTTGAAGATTGGGGACAGTTTATTTAATGTTTTTCTAACATTTTACTGTTGTGATTTTCCTACCCTTAATATTGTGCTCCAGAGGTTCGGTCATTTAAACGGTTCGGTCATTGGACTAAGCTTAGGAACTTTGGATTGGAGCTCTATTAAATAGTAATTTTAGGCTTAGTACGCGTAAAATTTGTTTTTCAGTTTTATTGGCAATTTTAGGACTATTTTTTATTGTTTATAGTAAGTTTTAAAAATAATTTAGTTAACAAAAATTTTTGACAAAGTAATCTATAACATTACTTTTTTATTATTCATGAAAATAGTAAAATTTAGTTCAGAGCTCCGGAGCTCTGAGGGTAGCTTTGAAACTTTAAAAAATGGAGATCGGCCTCAGATCTCTGTAGTTTGAAGTTTCGGGTAACATCACTAGTTTTTACTACCTTTATTTGGAAATTACAAAAACCACAAAGACAGAAAGTACAGTAGGCTGCTAAATTTGCTTTGAACGTAAGAAGGTAAATTTAGTCAGAACAGTAAACAAAAAAACAGTAAAAACACATAACGTATAAAATTAAAATTTGCTGAGGTATATTTTAGTCAGAAAAGTAAAACGAAAACAGTAACAAAAATATACATAACATCTTAAATTAAACTTGGTTTACCTGTACACATAAAGATTTAAAACGTTTCCAATCATCGAGATCACAAAAAAAGGTAAATAAAAAGTCTGGAGTGCGAATCTGTTGGCGCCGTTACAATGTTTCACAGCTTGCGGCATATGTATTATAAAGAGTTTTGGTTTGCATAGCATAAAGACTGACGTATTGCTATCGTAGTAATAATCACTATAATTAAATTCCATCACTAAAAAAAGTAAACAAAATTTAATAAAAATTTTATATGACGGTGTAGGCATTCAAAGGACAAATACCAAAGTTCAAGTTTTTGAGCGATTTTTGAAAGCGATTGTTTTTAATAAAAAAGTATTTAAATCAAAATGCTTAAAATTTTGAAAAAAGTTTTAAGTCAAAAAAAGCGAACATTGATGGTGTTTGGATACTTTGGATGAAGTGAGAACCAAGATTAACTGACTAAATTTTTGCCAAATTTAATTTTATCCACTTGTTTTGTTGTTGCTTTTCTGTACGCAAAGCAGCAAAATGAACTACAATAATTTTATCTAGACCAATCGACATCTACAAATCTCTACTATAGGACTGCACAAAAATGTTATGAACGGAAAAAATTGTCCAATGAGCATGTCTTAAATCACCATCGCGGTCGATTGATACAACAACTTATGTCAGTAAAAAAAGATGTGCCATTTTCATGAATTCTTATAAAATGAGTATAATGGCACATTGCACCTATCGGCATTTTATTTATATACTTATTATATTAGTGATGTCATGTGATGTCATATTACAACTCTCCAATATCATGCTCCAGAGCTCCGGCCACCTAAAGCGGAGAAGGCTCCGGAACTACGCCCTTTAAATGAGCGATTATAAGCTTATTTAAGCTTTAAATACATTTAAAATTTACTCTATTAGCATTTTTTTAAGACTATTTCTAGCGTTTTAAATAAGTTTTGAAAAAAATTTAATTTACAAAAAAATTTTGACAAAATAAACTATCGTATCACTCCTTAAGTATTCATGAAATTAGTACAAAAATAGATCGGAGCTCCAAGCTCCGGAGCGGAGCTCCGGACTTCGGAGCTCTGGGGAACATTACTAATATATTTTATACACATTTATTACATATTTTTGTTATATTAAACTTATATATCGAACATAACTATAAGCTAGCGGTCGCGTAAAATTGTAACAATAAAAGTGAACCAATGAATTAAACAATAAAATATTTTAGAGCATGGCTTGCATTCAGCATTCACGATTTTTCAAGTTTTATCTCACCGATTTTCAAAAGGACTACGCTATTACATAATTCAAATAAGACATTCCAAATTTATGTATGGGTGGAATTTTATCATTTCTTTTATTATTGTTGCCTTAGCAAATTAATAATGAATAATTAAATTACATGAAATGATAATAAAAGCTATTTTTTAAAACATTTTTTAATATTAAATTCATATCAAAATGAAGTGTTTGTATTTTTTATTAAGTTTTGTATTAGTGATGCATTTTAAAAATATATTTTTTAAAATATTTTTTTTGCAGGTATGTATGTTTAAAAAGTTATGAATTTGGCAAATAAAAAAACACTTTTAGAAAGAGCACTTTTAATTTAAAAACAAACTCATAATAAAAAACAAAATAATAATCTCTTAAAGGTGCGGTATACTAAATCATGGTGTGTTTGTGTGCGGTATACTAAATCATGGTGTGTTTGTGTTTGGGCACTTACTTAATTTTCTTTTAGATAATTCCATTTTTTTGAAACTATTAAAAAACTATATTTTTTGCAATTGACCCCGGAGTACTCAAATTTAATTTTTCTTGAGTGACCTCTGGTATGGTTTGTGTTAAGCACAAAGTATTTGTTGGGGTTTAAGCTGACAAGACCGTTTAAAATTTTATATGTTACTATTAAATCATTTCTTTCTCTGCGTTTTTTGAAAGTATCAAGCTTTAATATACTTAGCCTATTTTCATAGCTAGTATCTTTTAGTTTACAGACCTTTAAGACTCGTTTGGTAAATGTGCATTGAACCTTTTGCAAAATATATCTATCTTTTATTATATATGGATTCCAAACTACACTTGCGTATTCTAAAGTAAGTCTTACAAAACTTCTATAAGCGGTTAAGTAGTTTTTTATAGAGTTGGATTTAAAACATCTAAAAATTAAGTTGACTGTTTTCATGGCTTAAGTCGATATTTTATGGCAATGAGTTGAAAACTTTAAGTCTGTACTAAAACAAACACCAAGGTCTTTCACTAAATTAGTTGTTGGTAAGTTCTTATTATTTAAGTAATAATCCATCTTATTATTTTTCTGGTTATTTGTATTTAACACTTCACATTTATTTTCAGACAGATTGAGTTGCCAGTCAGTTGCCCATTTAGTAATTCTATTCTATTGTAGTTTTATTCTGTTATTATTGTTCTCATTATAGCTTATATAAACTTTTGCATCATCAGCAAGTCTGATTTTAGAATTTTGAACACAATCTACAATATCATTGATATACACTAAGAAAAAAAGAGGCCCTAGTACTGAACCCTGTGGTACTGAACTATTAACTGTGTAAGAATAAGAAAGGGTATCATTAATTAAAATCTTCATTTCTCGATTAGTTAAAAAAGATTCTATCCATTTAAAAAGTCTACCTTGTATTCCATATTTATTTAGTTTATACAAAAGTTTTTGATGTGATACTGTATCAAAAGCTTTGCAAAGTCCTAGTATACTACATCCACTGACTTTTTATCATTAACAGCTAATGTCCAATCATTGTATGAGTCTGAAAGTTGTGTAACTGTTGAGCTTTTATCTTTAAAACCATGCTGAACGTGAGATAATATGTTAACAAAAAGACAAAAAGCTCAAACTTTAAAATTTGTTCGATAATTTTACAGCAAAAACATGTTAATGAGATTGGGCGATAATTTTCTTTTTGACATTTTGAACATTTTTGTAAACAGGTGTAGTAAAGGCTGTTTTCCATTCTTGGGGTAGCTCACTGGTGTTACCATTTTTGAAATATTTTTGACAGAGGCTCTGCTAAAAATATGGTTAGGCGCTTTAAAAATAATGCTGATATGCCATCAGGGGAGCGAAATAATTTATTAAACTTTTTTTAAAAATTTAAGACATCTTTTACACTAAAATTAATATTTTCAAGCAAATGCATTTGTTTTAGTGCAAAATATGGCAATTTATCATCATCTTTAGTCAAGACAGAGTTGAAATATTCACCAAACATTTTTACTTTTTGAAAATCTTCAGTGGCAAAACTGCCATCATCACATTTTATTGGTGGAAAAGTTTCTTTGGATTTATGATTTTTGTTAATGTATTTGAAAAAATATCCAATATCATGTGATTTAAGCACATTTTCATCCAACTCTGAATTAAACTTTCTTACACTTTTTGCATATTCTATTAAAGTTTTTTTGAATTCTTGCTTAAAATTTTTATTTTTAGCTTTAAATTTCCATATTTTTTTTATTTTGGAGTTTGATTATATATTTAGGATAAAGACATCTTTTTTATGATGTGGTTTGTACTTTTTTACTAAGGGTACATGTAAAATTATACATTTTGTAATAACTTTTACAAAGCAATCCCAGTATAAAATCCCAGTTTTGAGCTGCAAGAAATAATGCAATGCCGTTATAATCAGCATTTTTAAAGTCCGGTACCAAAAGGTTATTTAAATGATATTTGTGTTCATCAAACAAATTTAGATTAATTTCACTATATATTACTGCATGATCTGAGTTACCAAAGTTTGCTGCCAGCTTTACCTCATTAAAAATTTCTGGGTCATTGGTTAAAATGATATCTAAAAAACTTTTACCTCTTGAAGGTTCTAAAACAACTTGAGTGAGCCCTAATGTTATAAGTTTTGTGTAGTATTTAGTTTCATTTTGTGAATTGCTAGACACAGTGTCAGTTTCCCACTTAATTCCTGGTAGCTTAAAATCACCAACTAAGATTGATGTATGCATATGATTACTTACATAGAAATTAATAAACTCTAGCAACAAAGAATCTTCTTCATCTTCAATGCTTGGTGGTCTATATATAATAATCAGACGGATTTTGTTACTTGAAATAATAAGATTTATTAAAATTAGCTCCAAATTTTTGTATTTTTCATGTATTAGGACTTGATTTATTAATTAAAATAAAAATACCTCCCCCTTTTCCTTGAATACAATTTTTCCTAACCATGTTAAAATCATAATCTTTAATTATAATTTGGTTTGGAATGTCTTCATTTAGCCAGGACTCCTGGACCATCACAATATCAGGTAAAAAATAGTTATTATTAGCACCAGAAATCAGGAGCTCAAACTTATCCAGATGACTTAATATATCTCTGACATTCATTGATATTAATTTTAGAGAATTATTTTTATTTAAGTGTATTTTGACTACAGGTAATTTGCAACTGGGTTGCGCTAAATCCTATTTCAAAATTTTGTCAGAGCTCTTGATTTTCATCTTGCATTGTTTATCCTGATCAAATAAGTATGGATCACCAAAGTCTGTGTATTGTTAAAAAACTTTTCTTTCTTCTGACAGGCGTAGCTGCTTAGCGTTTGCAAGGAGTGGAATTTGCTCTCTTTGCTGCTCGCTTCTAAGAGACGGTCTCAGGTAAACATGCTTGTCTGCAAGTCAATTGAAATGGACCTACCTAGCATAACAAAAATTGGGTCGGGGGTCCCACCACGAAACAAGGTTACTCTCAAATTAAATGCATTTTTTATATTATTTTTGAAACTGGAAATACTATGTAGAAATAAAACATCTACTTGAAAAATTTTGGTGGTCTTTTTGTATTTAATTAAGCATCACAAACTGTTTTTTTTTCTGATTAACCAAAAAAATTACATATCAGAAACTTTAGTTACGCTTAATATAGCTCTAAATAATGGTCAAAAGTTAACAAAAATATTCGCAATTGTTTTCATATAGTTGTTTAATCTTTCATTTCCGAAAAAAATTTGTAAAAATCATTGGTTTTATAACGAATTTTGATATCGCGGCGGGACCGCGGACCCAAATTTTTGTAATGCTAGGTAGGTCCATAGTTAAAGCTGTAAAGTAGCAATATGCAAATTTTTGCAACATGTAATATTCTACGTAATACACTGTATCCGTGACAAAAATCTGCATATCGCCACGGTATCGCTTTAAACATTTCAATTTTCTCGCTCTCTGGGCACTAATCGCGCAAAAAATTAGGTATGACGAGGTCGCACGAACGTTTCACGGTTGTAACCAAGGAAAAGGCAAATACGGGAACAAGTTAAATGAAAAAAATTGTATTAAAGTTTTGTTTTATATTATAGTTTCTGAATTTATTGTTTTCTTGTGTGCATTTGGATGCAATAATAATAAAAATGTTGCATAATTAAACTAAAGGAATTTCCTAATATTAATATAAAACTTTCCGAAAAAATAAAATACAAAAATATTTTTAAATTTATTGTTTGGCTTTTAAAAAAGTAATATCAAAAATCAAATTCCTATAATGCCCGAATCATACAACTTTTTTGCTACTAAACCGAAAATTAAAATTTATAATTTTTAGAATTGGTCTGGAGAAAACAAAATATTTAATTTGAGGTAGATTAAGATTAAGGTTTTGTATTAAAAAAGTTGTCCATTCAGAGCGTTATAGAAATTTGTTTTGTGACAGTGCTCCTTTAATTACAATAAACTAAACGGCCCAAAAAACTAAAAAATAGTTTAAATAAATAAAAAATCCTAAAAATCTTAAATCTATGCAAAAAATCAAATAGGCTTGTATAATTGTAGTACAAAGGCCTTTCTATAAAAGCAAATATAGCGGCAAAATTACTTGAAATGACTCTAGATTTTGATCGGATTTTTCGTCAGGATTGAAATGTATCAATACTAAAATTGAATCCCGCAGCGTTTTTTCCGAGACTGAAACGAAGCAATGTAGCAGGAACTAGTTTATAAACGCATTTTTCGCCAGGACTGAAACGAAGCAGGTCTGAAACGAAGCAGGACTGAAACAAAGTGGGACTGAAACGAAGCTCGTGGCGATTTTTTTCCGGGACTGAAATGAAGCGGACCCACCTATAACAACGCCTACGATTTGCAGTGCAGATGCCTATCAGTTTTATAAAACTAATAAAAAAGAGCTTTGTTCAGAAAACCCTTTAAAAAATTTATTGATGAAAGTAGTAATCCTTTTTGAAATGCTTAAAACGTATAAAAATAGAAATATGATTATCATGGGTGGCGCGGGAACGCCACGGGGCGATTTAGCCCCGTGGCGCCGCGCCAACCATAATTAGAGAACGTGGGTAAATTTTGAAATTCAGAACCTTCTTCTTCTTCTTCTTCTTCTTCTTATTATTATTATTATTATTATTATTATTATTATTATTCCAACGCTCCATTCTTAAAAACCATATTCCTCATTCGTTACTGATTGATCAAAAATAAACATGGGCTCATTAGAAAGAAGAAGGAATTACGCAACTTTCTTAGGAAGCACTTTTTTCATTTAGGTCCTTGTTATCGATTTATTGATCAAAATAAAAAAATTGAAAAATAGACAAATAAAAACTCCCAACCGCACAATAACAGCCTTTTGGCAACAATAAGGATTGTACAGAGCAGACAACCAACATCCCCTCATAAAAACCGCACAAAAATAGCAGACCGGTTTTAATTGGTGGCAGAAATGGCGCCAATTCCCAGCGCCATCTGCTTCAACCGCGCGGAAAACGGCAAAAACAACAGAGTACTTTTTTAATTCTTGCATTACTGATGACAAAATTAATTCAAAGTTTTATTTATTAAAAAATAATAATAAGCGTCGGTGGCGCGGGAGCGCCACGCGCCGGTAATTATCGGTGGTGCGGGGTGCCAACTGCAATTTAACCCACGGCACCGCGCCAACTATACTTAGACAAGTGAGTAAATTTTGTTATTCATGTTCATCATCTTATTATTATTATTATTATTTTTACTTTAAAAATTATAATTGCAATCATTGGCGCACAACATCGCGCCAACTATATTTAGAGAACGTAGGTATACTTTGTCTGGAGCGCAACTGCACCGCACTAACTATAATTAAACAACGTGGGTTAATTTTGTAATTTAAATTCATCTTCTTCTTATTATTATTTTTTATTTTATCTCGGCAACGGAATGATTATAAACATATGTCATTGCGCAGCTAAAACTATAGTTTATTAGGCTATTTTTAATTTAATTCAAAAAAATGGTAGACTAGACTTGAAAAATGCTCTAAGAATAGAGCAGGAAAAAGGGGCGATTTTTCCCCGGGCGTATGTTTAGACAGAAAAGATGTAGACTAGTCTGAGATGGACATTATGTGGATTATTGGAAATTTGCATTTGGTTTGGCCAGCTGCTCACTAAATAAAAATTTCTACGATATGACAATGATTTGTTTATACATTGATCTAATCACACAGCACTGTTGCATTTTTTTTTTTAGTTTGATGAAATGTCAATTGAAAAAATCATACTCACAGCAATCTTTCACAAGCGCGAAATCGCCACTTTTTCAAATTTATAGTTGTTTCTTAACATACAAATATAACCTTCTAATTGAAAAAGTGGCGATTTCGCGCTTGTCAAAGATTGCTGTGAGTATGATTTTTTCGATTGACATTTCATCAAACTAAAAAAAATGCAACAGTGCTGTGTGATTAGATCAATGTATAAACAAATCATTATCATATCGTAGAAATTTTTATTTAGTGAACAGCTGGCCAAACCAAACGCAAATTTCCTATAGTCCACATAATGTCCATCTCAGACTAGTCTACATCTTTTCTGTCTAAACATACGCCCGGGGAAAAATCGCCCCTTTTTCCTGCTCTATTCTTAGAGCATTTTTCAAGGCTAGTTATTACTTAAAAACACAGCACTTTCTTAATCAAAGTCAAAATTTTATCTCTAGAAAACCAAACAAATTTAAAATGATCATAAACAGCGAACCGATCACGGTCGCAACACATTACAAATATGTGAAACTAGGTTTAATAGAAGTGACCCAAAGGCTTCAAAAAGAGAGAGATCGCAAAGAGAGATATCAAGCAAATATTCATTGAGACCCGGGTTAGTACAGCATTAGTAACTAAGTAAATAAACACCCTAAAAGATCAACAACAGAACGACGGTCAGTTAATTTTTGAAGTTTTTAAAATTTTAGTCTGTCTTCATAATTAAAGGCAAATAAAACGTAGCTGCAACAGTGTGTTCACGTGTTCATTAAACAACTTTTTTGTGTCACAAATTAAGAATTATTTATAAGCTACCATCTAAAGTTGATTTCTTACTTCAAATCTTTCATTTTCTGAATTTTGATTGGCTGATATCAGTGACGTCAGATTCTCGTGATTTAAGTGGTTACTTAATGGGGGGCATTTTTCAGTCGAACGAACAACTGTTGCAGCCACGTTGGGTTTACCTTTAGTGTACGTTAATTTACACCTTTTAAAAATTCTTCTAGTGAAATAACGCTGCACTCTTTCCACTAACTGTATGTCTTTTTTAAGTGTATATTCCAAACAACACTACTGTATTCTAACACTGGACGAACGTATGTAACATAAGCTAATTTTGTTTTAGTAAGAATTTTGTCAAAAATAATGTAGTCAAAATTAAATTTGTTTTTTCCAAGACCAATATGCATCAATTCACATTTGTTTTCTGCCAGTTGAAGTTGCGAGTCTTTTGACCAAGTTTGAATTCTATTTAGGTCTTCCTGCAAATGAGTATTTTTCTCTGTTTGTTCATCGGGAGAGAAACTGGTATAGAGAGCTTAACATCATCAGCAAAAAGCTTAATTTCCAAATGTTGAACACAGTTGACTATATCATTTTATGTATAGCAAAAACAAAAATGGACATAGAACAGAGCCTTGCGGAACTGAACTATTGACTGTAAAGCTCGATGATTCCATTTCGTTAATAGCAACTTTTAAAGTTCTTCCTATCAAAAAAGATTCTATCCATTTTAAAACCTTCCAGTAACCCCATATGATTTTAATTTATACAAAAGCTTTTGATGAGAAACCGTATCAAAAACTTTTGCAAATCAAGATAAATAACATAACCAGTTGCTCCATTAATTTACAAGCAAAAAAGTTAAAGATATGGGCCGATAGTTTTCTTTATTACTTTTAAGCCCTTTTTTAAAAATAGGAATGATGATAGCAGTTTTCCAGTCAGAAGGTAATTTTCCATCATTAAATGATTTTTGCAACAAAGTTGCTAATGGATGAGCGATTACTTTTGAAAAGCCGTTTACATATACAAAAAAAACTATTAAAGAAGCAAAAACTGAAAGGAAGTTTTATAAATTTTATTAAACTCAAATGCTATCAGGAAACGTCAAATCAAACACTAAAATTTTTTTTCAGAATTTCCTTGAAATTTTATTTTAAAATAAATTAGCATGTTCAAAACACCCGGTTTCTGCAAGCGCTAGATTTCTGATAATACTTAACAACTACAAATTGTAAGTAATTTCGGTTCATAAATAAATTAATTAAGTCCGTTTGGAGGAAGTATGTCCCAAACTTAATTGTTTAAACCGAGAAATATTTTGTCCAAAGAGTTTAAGACCAAAACCAAAAGTTCGAGCAATCTAAAAGCCGTTTTTGAATTTTAAAAACGTTTTATACTTTTTTCTTAGGTCTTAATACTAAAATTGCAGTAACAAATTGAAGTACAGTAATACCCCTGTGTAACGACGGGAAAGGCTCTATTATACCGGCTAGAGCCCTTTTCTGCCGTTACAAATTAAGAAAAAAGCACTTTACAATACATACAAAAATTAATAAAGAAGCAATAGTTAAAAGGAAGTTTTATAAATTTTACTAAACTCAAATGCCGTCAGGAAGCGTCAAATCAAAATAGGAAACTTTTCAGAACTTTTTCTCAGAACTTTCTTGAAACTTTATTTTAAAATAATTAGCATGTTCAAAACGCCAGGTTTCTGCAAGCACTAGGTTTCTGATAATACTTAACAACTACAAATTGTAAGTAATTGCGGTTCATAAATAAATTAATTAAGTCCGCTAGGACGAAGTATGTCCCGAGCTTCATTGTTTAAACCAAAACATATTTGGTCCAAAGTGTAAAAGCAAAAGTTTGATTTTGGCCAATCTGAAAGCCGTTTTTGAATTTTAAAAATGTTTTATCTCCTTTATATTTTACTACCGAAATTGCAAAAAAAATTTTAAAAACGCCATTAAATTATCTAAAATTGACGTTTTTGGTTTTTTCCTGTGGACACTTTGGACGAAGTATGAACCAGACTTTATGCTTTTGAAGAACTTCCAAAAAGTCAATGTTTTATTATTTCGAATAGCCCAATCAAACATTGCTAAAAACAAAAGGAACTCATAAGTTGAAAATAAAATTTTCTTTATTTAATTTTTATTTATATTTTTACTATAATCATTTGAAATTCATGTTTACCAGAAATAATCTCAATTTATTTTTGTTTATTGCATTTTTTGATTTTTTGAAACAAAAAAAAAACAAAATACTAATCTAATTGTCGTTCCAAAAAAACGAAAAGAAGTGTCACTCTTTTATATTACCTAATTTTGTTTAAAAATTTTTCGAAAAAACTTACTAGTTAAATTTGACAATTTCTAACACCCTTTAAGCTTAAAAAATAAATAAAAAATTTTAAAGTTACAGTTATGTTATATAATACCGGTTATTTTAACAAACATTAGACTTCACACTTTATGTTAAATAATACCAGTTAGTTAATATAAATAAGTTTTTTTGTGGGCTTTCGTTTTTGCCGAAGCGTGAAAAAGTCGATAAAACTTGAGCCGAAGAACCAAAAGGAATTGTCTGTAACGTAATTAGGGCATTTTGAAAAATATTGTGGTACAATAAAATCAAGAACAGGAATAAATGTTTATTGGTCAATAGACGGAAGTCTTTAGTTTATAAATGCAATTTAACCTATCAAAACAGTTTAAGAAATTATAACAGCAGATTTTAGTACATTATACACCAGTTTACTTCACAATATTATTAACGAAAACATATTAATGCTCATTGACTTACTGTTTAAAAACTCAGGAAAATGGTATTTGATTATAAATTCTGTAACAAAAAAATGTTGGTTTTCCAATGAAGTCTCAAACAACTTACTCACTTATAATAAAGCGGAAATAAAATTGTTAATTGAATTTGTTATAGACCGTGCTTATGTTAGATTTGCAGGATTTATTTTCAATCAAAATAGCGGAATACCCATGGAAACAAATTCTAGTCCATTAATAGCCGATCTGACTTTGTCAATGTTGGAATATAGATTTATGAAAAACACTAAAAATATAGCTCTACCCAGAAAGTTTAAATATGTAATTAGATATATGGATGATTTATGTGCAATAAATGTTCCAGAATTTATGAAAATTTGCAAAACGATATATCCAGTACAGTTACCGCTTAGTAAAACAAATGTCAATCACACTCAATGTGCTTATTTGGATATTAACTTGAAAATAATTGAAGAAAAACTTAAACCCCAAGTCTACAATAAAACAGATGATTTTAACTTTTTAGTAGTTAGATATATTGATTACAGCAGTAATACATCAGAATCTATTGTTCTTAATACCTTTTATTCCCAATTGATCAGAATTACAAAAAAAATCAGCAGTGATTTAAATGGATTTACAATACAAATAAAAGAGCTTTATAATACATTTAAGAATAAACAGTTTCCGGGAAAATTACTTATTAAAATATTTCTCAAGTTTTCTCAACAATACCGACCTATGTTAAATAAATTCTCACTTATAAACAATAAACTAATAGAATAGTATATTCATAACAATTTATTTTTATATTCATGGCTACTGCAATCCAGATTGTTCCAGTGGTTAAAATTTAGCCGGTTATTACAGATTTATTAGTTTTGCAGATTTTGAGCTGCACCTGGTTAATCCAAGGATGTTTTTTCTTGTAGTTTTTTAACTGCATCTGGAGTAATCCAAAATGTTTATTAAATTTAGCTTTTCATTATAGTTTTATCTGTTTAGCAGTCCTTGTGCTGCACCTGGTTAATCCAGGATGTTTATTTTTGCAGTAGCTAACTGAATTTGGAGTAATCCAGAATGTTTATTGAAATTGTTTTGTTATTATGTTTTGTCTTAAAAGCAGTCTTTGTGCTGCACCTGATTAATTCCAAGATGTTGATTTTTGCAGTAGTTAACTGCATTTGGAGTAATCAAGAATGTTTATTAAAATTGTTTTGTTATTAGGTTTTATCCGAAAAGCAGTCTTTGTGCTGCACCTGGTTAATTCCAGGATGTTTATTTTTGCAGTAGTTAACTGCATCTGGAGTAATCCAGAATGTTTATTGAAATCGTTTTGTAATTATGTTTTATATTAAAAGCAGTTTTTGTGCTGCACCTGGTTAATTCCAGTCTGTTTATTTTTGCAGTAGTTAACTGCATCTGGAGTAATCCAAAATGTTTATTAAAATTGTTTTGTGATTATGTTTTATCTGTTTAGCAGTCTTTGTACTGCACCTGGTTAACCCCAGGATGTTTTTGTTTGCGCAGTCTTTGTGATGCACCTGGTTAATTCCAGGATGTTTTTGTTTGCAGCATGTAACTGCATATGGTGTAATCCAGAATGTCTATTTTATAATTATAAAAAATTTACCATAGTGTTCAATTACATAAGTTGGTGTAAAGCTTGTTAATCTATAAGGTTTATATGTTTACTTAATAAAAAAATTTTTGGTTTTATATGCATATGTATTTGTGTATATTTGTATGTATTTTGTATTTTTATGTAAAAAGTTTTTAAATAACTGAGTGAGATTCTATTATGTTTAACTAAAGAGGGCAGCATGGAGGCGTCTTAAACTTATGCCCGAAACGCCATAGTTTGTAAGTGTATTATGTAATAGTTCTATTTTTATTCTTGTTTTATAGTAGTGTTGTGTTAAAAATTCGTTATTGTGTTTGCGTTAAAAATAGATGTCTTATCATTGTTCCATATAAGGTTTGTACTACATTTATCTTCTATGCCTTGTTTGTTGTATATTTTTATATTTTAATGTTATTCAGTAAAATAAGTTTGTTCTATATATAATCAGCTCACTTGAGCATTTCAATAAATAAATTATTTTCATTGCTGTCTTTCGTTTTTTGACAAAACGTGAAAATGTAATCAAATTTTTGTGAAAAATAAAAAGGGATTGTCTGTAAGTAATTAGGGCACGCCCTAATTGGGGGCGGCAAGGGCGCGCCCTAATTAGGTCGCGCTCTTACGAAAGTTGTTACAGGCTCTAAGGTAGATTACCTTTATAAAAACAAGGCCCTATTTAGCACATTTGAGTGCCCTAAGTAGGAGACGCTCTAATTAGGGCGCACACTAGTTAGAACAATGAATATGTTTAAGCAGTATATGAAGTCACATATTTATATTTACATTATTTTTTATTATTTTTTTAAGATTTGCATATGTACCGACGAAAATTCCGCACTCTTTTACAAAAACATCGGGCAATTTGCAGAAAAACTACATTTAAACAAATATCAAAAAAACTCCCACTAAAACTTAATAACGTTACGTAGAATAACAATTTCAATAGATTCTAAACACGGTTGTATAATAACTATTACCTGTAAGCTTTCATAATTGCACAAAACAAATTTTACATAATAAGTGTTTTTCACTTGTACTTGCTTTTATATAATTCTTTAGTTGTATTATTGAATGTAAGTCCGGATTAAATTGCTAACATTGTTTGTTATTCGTTTTTAAGCGGCTATTTATGCATTTGCTATTGATTATAACAACAAAGAACCTGTGAATAGGTTAAGTTGTTTATACTTCTCAAAGATTCTTGGCAAAATAGAAACAATAAACTAATTACAAGGATTTATCAATGTGTAAAAAAGCAATCAAATATGTAATTATGGTATTATTTAATATTTTTAAGTATAAACTCGTTTTAATTTTGTTTTCAGCTTTAAATGAGTTAATTTTAAATATTAAATTTCACCTGCATTTTAGAAATTGAACTTACGTAAAATGTTGTATTAAAATTTACATCCAAAAGAACACATTTTTTTTTCAGAAAAAGCACCGTTTTTGGTGGAAACCAAACAGTATACAGATTCAATTGAATCGAACAGCATTGTTTATGTTTTTTTATTGCTCTGCCGGTAAATTATACATGGAAAACACGGATATACATTTAAATACGCAATTAAATCTTAAAAAAAGAAAAGCATACATAATTCACAAAAAAACTTGAATTTTGTAATAATTGTAATAAAAATATCAAATTACATCTAGTACGCAACACAAAATTTATTTATATTGCAACTTTTTGTTTTAAGCGAAATAAGTACTAAAACTTAGGTTTATAGGCCTTAAACTAAAAAAATATTTACGTGCGTCGATTTAAATTGATCAAAAACTTTTGAGCAGTATTTTCTGGTTTTTACTAAGCAGAATAGGGTAAAAATTTTATTATAGGACAATATCAAACAAAAAAAATTATTCTGTAAGTAGTAATTAAGTCAAATTAAGTTGCCTTAGTAAATAGGCTTTCTTAATTACACGATGGTCAAAACCCTCCCATTTAAACGGAAGTTGATCAGTGTTAAATATCTTCACAAAGTTATGTCGTTATAAAATTACTTTTAGCCAATTAGCGCTTAGGAAAAAATGAAAACTTTTTATTCATTGGAGATCAACTTTTTTCCCAGCGCTAATTAGTTAAAACCGCTCCTCCCACAACCTTTCTCACAGAGCAGTTAAATTAGCTCCTCCCACAACCATTCTCACAGAAAAAAAACATATATGAAATTTTCACGAATACTATATGACATTTTGAGGGTCCTTTCTTAAAATCGTTTGCTAATAATAAAAAACTTAAAATTTTTCCAAAGCAACTTTAAGTAGTCAAACGCTTACTCGCACCTACAAACTTTGAATACAAGTTCAAAAGTGTTTTTATTTTCATTAATTTTAAAAGCGTAATAAAATTTGATATAATCTGCGAACATGTTTATGAAAGTTTTGGTTCAAATGAAATTGAAAAAAATTTAAATATACTAAACCAAAAGCAGAAGTGTAAAAACCTTCCCTTGGATACCCCAACTGCAACATTACTTATACACGGACGAAGAATTAAAAAAAAAACAAGACACTTTTTACGATTACATAGAAATTTAAAAATCCCAGTTTATAATATTCGTATGTAATATCATATTTTACAAGTTGATATAATATTTTTTTGAAACATTAGTTTTAACCATATTAAGAGTAGGTTTTTAATATCATGGGAACGTTACTAAGGGATGGACAGGCCAAAACTTTTGTGGCTTAACAAGCAAAGCCAAACCAAGCAACCAACGCAAATAAGTTTAAGAACTATTGCCGTTTGTATGGTCTTTTATATCCTTGTTTGTTTAACTTTAACCCGTTCCTGTGATTGTCTTTTCCTCGGTTACAAGAGTTAAACCTTTGTATGACCTAACTCGTATTTCCGTCGCGTCATACATAATTTTTTGTGCGCGAATAGTGCCCAGTGGGCGACCAGTGATTGAAATGGTTAAAGCTGTAGCAATAGGCAGATTTTTCAGACGGATACAGTGTATTAAGGTCCCTCTGGAAGTTTTCAATTCACATATTTCAATAAAAAGCCAGTAGAAATACAAAACAAAAATTATTTGTTTGCTTACATAAAATGTATTTTATTATTTATTGTATTTATAGAGAATTATAATATTTTAAAATATACCAACAACAAAATTTTGAATAAGTGGCAAAAAATAGGAAACAAATGCGCTTTAAATATTTACAAAAAATTTTTTTGTTTTGATTCATTGAAAAAATTATAATAAATCTAAAATAAATATTAATATTAAATAAAAAATGTGGGACTGAAAATATGTTCATGGTGGGAATCGATCCTTCGACCCAAAAATTTGAGGCCTAGGCGTTACTGACTGCGCCATATGTCCATCTGTAAACCTTTTTTAAAAAAAGGTTTAAACCCACGGCTATTATTAAATCTAAGATATGCACACATAACAGATTAACTGCACGAGAGCTATTATTGCAGTTTAAAAATCATATATTTCAAAAAAAAAACATTCTATTTGTAGCTTTAAATTTCACCAAATTAAATTAAACCCACGTTTTTTTTTAAATCGTCGCAATTTTAAAGAAATTAACCCGATTTTTCACGGAGAATCGTATATTAAACCTTAAATACAAAAATATTTCCATTGGTTTTTACGTGCGTAAAAAATTCTTAGTAAAAATAAATGAATTGTTCCTTCAATTTCTAAATCTTAAGTGTAAAAACAGTGAGTTATTGGACAAAATAAATAAATTTTACATAAACTATAAACCACTTTTATCCAAACTTAATATACATAAAAAAGTCAGATTTAACTATAAATTATCTTTAACGTTGGCAAAATCCTTTTGAGATGCCTTGCATGTCATAATTCGGAGTGTTTTGCTGAAGTGCTTGGCTAATAGGCATAATTATTTTAAAACGATTTATTCAAAAAAAAAAAACAGATAAAACGGACGTTTCGACCTGATAAACACAGGTCTTTGTCGAGGAACTAAAACAAAAATGGCTACTAAACGCACAATGAATTGTCAAACAAACAAATTCTACCATTAAAATAAAATAACTCAAAAAACTGCGAATGCCTAAAAATTGATAAATAAAATAGAAAAATGAAAAATTAATAAGCTATTAAAACCGCGCGCAATATTTTCTAAAATAGTTGAAAACAAACATCATGAGATTCTAATTTTAAACAAACCGAGATTCTATTGATGATAATAATAATAATATAATATTATAAGGTTAAAATACAGTCTACTATGACAGAAACCAGATAAAAAAAAACAAACATTAACTGTAACTGTAAAACGCAACTGTAGAACTGAACTTAATATGCGGCTACTCTAAACTTAATTTACTCGGTAAGACATTGTACACATTTGGAATTAAATTGCATATTTTAGTTGAATGAACATTAAGTAGTTTTAAACTATTTCTATTTGCTACAATATAGGACGTTTTTTTAAAACACAATCTATGAAAATTATCATCAAAAGCTAAAAACCTAGAAAAACTAAAACTGTGCCCTGTGTTTCTACTATGTAAGGATATTCCTGAAAGCCCATTGTCTTTGGATGAACTGTTAACAGCACGTAAGTGTTCAGAGAATCGAACTGAAAATTCTTGTGGTGCGTCCAATATAATAAGAGTCACAGATATCACAACTTAATAAACAAACAACATTATTTCGAGCTAAATTCTCAGATTGGTTGATGTCTTTTAGATAAAATAAGCAAGAGCGAAGTGTAAGAGAGACCCAAAAAAAAGTTAAAAACCCTGCTTTATTGAGAATGCTCTTTAAACTATAAGAATTTGGCCAAAATAAGGTAACATAATAGTGGGTAGAGAAGTTTTTGGAGGAGGAGGTGGGTTACAACTAGCTTTAAGACATGTTAAATCAAAAAATCTAGCTACAAAATCTCTAATAAAACCGTGTTTATTAACAAATATGTCATATAAAAAAATATATCATATAAAAAATTTTTGAGTTATTTTATTTTAATGGTAGAGTTTGTTTGTTTAACAATTCATAGTGTGTTTAGTAACGATTTTTGTTTTAGTTCTCGACAAAGACCTGTGTTTATCAGGTCGAAACGTCGGTTTTATCTGGTTTTTTGAATACACCGTTTTAAAATAATTATGCCTATAAGCACTTCAGCAAAACACTCCGAATAAATTATCTTTAATTATTTGCTTCTTTTCTAAATACTTCAAACTATTCTAAACTATTAAAAATTTTATGTATACTACGTATGTATTTTTAATGTATTTTATCTTTGTAGGTATGCTCTTGCATACCTTGTTGCACTACCCTGGTCTGTCTGTCTGACGCCAGTCGCTTTTCCTGGAGTAGCTTAATGGCTACTGCAGGTTGCTTTACTGCTAATTTTTTAGCAGCAAAATCTAAAATTTATTTCTTCTTTAAAATTAATTGCTTATAATTTTGCCTTTCACTGTTTGCTTTTTCAAATCAATAATCATTATATTTCTTATTACTATTTTCAATCAACAATCGTTAAAAATAAATTATGCAAATTGACTACTAAATTACCGAGCAGAAATAAAGGTCATTTTTCAGACGCAGGCAATAGCCGTTATGCGCGTCTCCCCGAGAATAAGCGCTATAGATATCGGCATGAAGGGAAGCAGTGCGAAACAAAAGCTATGCATTTTGACTATAGCCGACCGCCTCCTCTAAGCGCATATGCGCGCGCCCGCGCGCATACGTGTTATATCGCTTTTGTTGTTTTCTTTACATAAAGAATTTGAAACATTTTACATAAAGAATTTGAAACATTGCTGGTAAAGCAGAAAAACCCCTTCAAACACAAAATGTTTTACGTTTAAAATAAAAATAAAATTTATGTTACAAATTTAAAAAAAGGAAATATGTCTTAAACAAACGAACCAGCCAAAACACCTCTATAGTCCACTTACGAATATTTCTTATTTTCCTTTTCTTATGGACCTTGTCGCCATAACGCTTGTGCGTTCATACGCACTGTTTGTTTTATTTACGCGCGATTTTTTAACAATTTTTTTATAATGTTATTATTTTGGCGTGTTTTTTAATATTATAATTGTCATTTAATTCCATTTTTTTATTTTATTATCCTTCTAATAATTTTAAAAAAATTTAATAAAAACTTATTTTTTTAAAAAATGTTAATTTTTATTTTAACTATTTTTATATGTAAACATTATTTTTCTCAAACCACTGCTTATTTTTTCTTTGCATGTATTAGAATAAACTTATAAAATAAGTATTTTGTATTTTTTGCTAATTTATTTATTAACTGTTTTTATATTTGTTTAATAATGTAAAAATTTATACAAAAAAAATAACTTAATAGTTTTTTCTAATTTGTAACATAAGTATAATAGCCCCCGCTGATGAAGTGCAACTATTATGCTTATTTGTACATTACGTGTTTGGGGAAGCCCAGAAAAACATGATTTTTATGTTTTTAGTTTTATTATTTTGTTCATCTGCAACTTTAGGTATGCTTAGCTAACTAACTTAATATTTTTTGTCTGTTATTAGGTCATGCGTTGAGTTTATCGCGGTATATGAAAGTACCACCACCGTGAGACAAAGGTTTCACCTTTGTCATACAAAGGTTTCACGGTTGTAACAGGGGAAAAGGCCACAACGGGAACGAGTTAAGCAAAATAAAAATAACTTTAAAAAAATAACTTTGTAACCGCTTTGATTTATTATGACGTGGCATTAGTATATTGAGCATTAATGATTGTAATTCTGATTAAATAGTTGGAAAATCTGTTGTTTTTGCTATGTGTTTATGCATTCCCTATTTACTGAAGCTCTAAACAAGCTGATCTGTTTAACCTTCTTGGAATTTCTTGGCAAAATATCAGTAACAAATTAATTAAACAGATTTAATACTCGGAATGTAATATAATATACAGTTATCGTTTTCACTTAACAAAAAAGTTTTCAAGGATATACTTGTTTAATTCTTTGTATTAAATCTTTGTAAGTTTCAAATCAGTCCAGCAGCTAAAACTTTTAATTAAAATGCTGTTGTGGAAAACTTTAATCCTCTTATTTTTGTTTATGTAATATTATTACATTTTTGTTATGTGCAGAGATATAAATAAACTGCATATATATTGGCAGCTAACCAGTCTTAAAGTAAATTTCAAATAATACAAAGATTGGAAAAATAATTTTGGATGGGTTAATTAAAAAGAGCTTATACGTGCAAGAAAAGAGACTATTTATTCATAAATTTACTTATCTATTTACCTTTTAAATTTGGATTTAAATTAAAATTAAATTAAAATTTTAGCAAAATACGAGACAAAGTTTCGAAAAAAGCCTTATATTAAATGGAATAGTATAAAACTACAATAAGTCTAAAACTTAATGCTAGAAAAGACTGAAACAAGTCTCTTTAAAACAAGCAAATTAATAGTAATTTTTTTAATTATCAGAAATCACCCACGGCGTGGATAAATTTTTGTATGCGTTAAAAAGCTATTAATACGACGGTGTTAATTGAGTCACACGCCACCCCAACGGTACAAAGATAATATTGATATTATTAACATTCTTTAAAACCGAATATCCAGTTCTAAGTCTGAAAAATCTTGAAAAATTTAGATTTAATATAAGGCGACTTTTAGGTTAACAATTAATTTGCCATTTAATTTGTTTTATATATAATAGATAAAAAACATTAAAAAAGTCACCTTATATTAAATCTAAATTTTTCAAGACTTTTTAGACTTAGATCTGGATATTTGGTTTTAAATAGACGTTTAATATAAGGCTTTTCCATTTAATATAAGGCTTTTTTCAAAACTTTGTTTTGTTTTTTCCTAGAATTTCTGTCTTTTTGTCCTTTTCAAAACATTGGATTCAATGTAATTTTTCAATAGAATAAGTAAACAACAAAAAATTTATAGAAAATTTTTTAACCTAATATTATTAATACAAGCATTTCAATATTCAAAAATTAAATATTTTTTTAAAAGTATATTTTACAAGATTTTGATCTTTGTAACAACTCTCGTTTTGTTCATGTTACAAAAGTACAACGCCTTACGTGAGTTGTAAAAGTAAAGCCAGCGGATGATTATGTAACACAGAACGTCAAGCGTTGGAGTACTGAGGCTGATTTAGGGTCAATGGAGCCTTGAGAACTTGGAGCCAAAAATTTCGAGCCGTAAATTGGGAACTTGAAACCAAAAATAAAAATCGCTAAAACGTTTACCTAAGCCTAAGCAATGCCTAAATCTAACCACAAACCAATTTTTTCTTAAAAGTTCCAAGTTCCCATTGCTCGTGGCTCCAAGTTCCCAAAAATTTCCATTGGCTCCGAATTCCCTGCTTGTGGCTCTAAAGACCCCGTACCATGAGGCTTTAATTCATGTATTGCCTATAATAAATAAATAATAAATAATTTATTGTATAGGAACTAAATGTATAGATATACATTGATCACTTAAATACAATAATAAAGTATAAATACATCATATGTCAGTAAACAAAAACGAAAAAAGTAACTATCAAAAAATAGAAGATAGATATAAAACTCCAGGCTCACAGGTTAGTAAACTTTACAAAATACAGAAAAATCTAAACCTTTGAGTTTTTTACAAAAAATATGATATGTTTTTGAAGTAACTATGTCATTGGTAAGTGAGTTCCAAACTGGGCAAACACGAATGCTGAAAAAATATTTTTTACAATCAATTCTAGGATTTTCATGTGTTATAAGTTTACGACAGTTACCTCGAGTTGTACTATTTTTTGCTAAACAAAAAAAAAATCATTGTAATCAATATTTGTTAGTCCATTTAATAGTTTAAAACACATTTTTAAATCAAAAATTATACGGCGATACTCTAGACTTTGCAGGTTAAGATATTTTAGCCTATCAGAATAAGAAACCATTGGTAATTGCAGTCTTTTAAAAATTTTGCGTGTAAAAAGTTTTTGTACTTTTTCAATGCAAATTATATCTTTAGATAAATAAGGGGACCAGACAATAGTTTCATACTGGATAATTGGCCTTACAAAAACAGTGTAAGCTTTAAGAAACATACCTAAATTTCTAGAGCGAAATGCACGGAAAATAAGGCTTAAACGAGAAAGAACTGTTTTTGTTATATTAAGACAATAGTTTGAACTTTTAAGATCGTTAGATACAAGGAAACCTACTCTCTAAAAAGTGGCCCTAAAAAATTCGTTGAAAAAAAAGTCGTAAATCACATTTTGATTAAATTAACGAAATAAGTAGGTTAGAAAAGTGTTGCTATAATATTAGTTGATTGAACGAAAAAATTCGTAAAATTAACTTAGAAAAATCTCGTTAAAATTGATAATTGCTCTTTACATATTAAACATACAGTTTTGTCTCGTGCGGCGGTTTTTTTTATTTTATAATTAGGTTTACCACTAGTTTTGTTTGACTATTTATATAAATATATTCTACGAAAATAATCAAATCCTATGTGTAACTGAAGTCAAATTCTTTCAACCTTCATTTTTTGTTTTATGTTTATTAATAACAAAAATAATTGTTTTAAAACAAAAAAATAAGGTTCGGCCAATTTAATCCGACCCTTTTTAAAGTTTTAATATTTACCACGGGACGTTTCCTTTGATTTTGTTCTAAATATAACAAACTTGTGAGGATATTTTGTTGGAAATATTGGAAATTCTTCGCTATTGTTAAAACAAAATTATTTTGCAAAGAAAAAACTCCAAAGGCGCTGATGATTTCTATGGAATTAAGATGGCAGAAATTGCTTGTGTGTGCACTGACTTTAAATCTTTAGTTTGAAGTGTGTAAAATTTTCTGCTAGGGATTTTAAGTTTTTGCAACACTTTATTTATTTTTTTAAGTGTGAAATCTGCATTTTCGTTTACAAAACAAATTAAGGAAGGACAAACTAAGGTAAGAAATGTTTTGTCTTTTAATTAAAACAATCTTATATTTGAAAAGTAACCAACCATAAATCACTTTTTTCTTTACCCTTAAAATGGTTAAATAAGAAAAAATATGGAAAAATGTTTGGCCGAAGAAGGACTTTTCTTCTCGCCATCGCGTTTAAAGTAAAATAAAAGTAAAATTTGGAAGTTAAAACTATTGTTTTGAATTTTTAATTTATTATGCTTGTTAAGTATTATAAATTATTGCTTCATGTAAACCTATTCTATGCATCCTTTAACCGGAGTTTTATCGGAAAAATTTTATTGTAAGACCTGAGTTTCACTAATTTTTTATTAAGCCTTTAATAAATAAAAAAATCGTAAAAGTTACTAATTAAGTGAGCGGATCCTTTCTCGTTAAAAAATTCGTAGAAACTTACTAATTTCTACGTTATATTAACCAATCACTTTTAAGAGAGTAGATCTTTGACACATAAACTTTTATTTAACTCTTGATCATTAAGGGTATATTTATGTCTGGGGTTATTGTGCCCAAGGTGTAGAACACAACATTTATTTAACGCTATATCCAACTGCCACATTGAACACCAATTAGTAAATTGCTTTATCGAGATTGCAAAGTCATCAGTGGAGTTTTCTTGTTTAAATATATGATAAAATTTGGTGTCATCCGCATAACACTTAATAGAGCAGCTTGGTAAGATACACTCAGGCATATCATTAATATAAAGCAAAAATAAAAGGGGGCCAAGACAGCTTCCCTGTGGAACTCCGCTGATAACAGGCAAATATGGCGAAAAGCTATTTTCTATAACAACACATTGCCGACGATTAGTAAGGAAATTATTTAACCAATTTATTAACTCAAAGCCAATACCATAACCTTTTAGCTTTATAAGTAACTTGTTATGAGACACTTTATCAAAGGCTTTTTGAAAATCAATATAAATTGCGTCAATAAGTTTTTTGTCGCGCAAGGCAGCAGTCCAGTCATTTAACGTTTTTAGCATTTGCAACCCGGTGGAGCGTTTTGAAAGGAAATCATACTGCTCTTTCGTTATAAGATTATTTTTTCTTAGGTACTTAGTTATAGTGTCCGATACAATGCTTTCCATTATTTTTCCAGGAATGCACAATAAGCTTATAGGTCTATAATTGTTTACTAAACAAGTAACACCTTTTTTGTGTAAGGGTACAACTAATGCGTCTTTCCAGATTTTTGGCAAAAATCCAGATAGCATGGAGAGCTCAAAAAGATAAGCGAAAAGCATAGAAATTTGGTCAGAAACGTTTTTGCAAAAATAAGGAGGTATATTATCAGGTGATTTTGAAAATTTTAAAGGCAATTTTTTGAATTTTTTGTGCACTAAATTAACTGGGAATTCAACGCTATTAAGCCCTTTTTCTTCAGAGACACGCCTTGGAAAATCTGGGGAAACACCATTATCTACAGTAAAGTTTTTTGAAAAGAAAGCATTAAACAAGCTAGATTTTTGATCTGTTTCAAAAATAACACTGCCGTCCTCTCGTTTTAACGGGGGAATATCTGAAGAGGAATTAATTTTAGACTTAGCAAATTTGTAAAATAATTTTATGTTACCGCTGTTTATAACTTTTTGCTCTTCATTTTCAGAACAATCTGACACAACTTTATCGTAAAGTTTTGAGCACTTTTTATAAAGGATGTTTCCTGTTTTAGACTTTTTTGAAAATTTGTAGAGATTTCTTTTTCGTTTACGCAATCTTTTGATTATGTCTGGCAAAACTGGTTTTAAACGCGACACACAACACAGTGGAACATATATGTTAATTAAATCATTATAAATAGCACATATTTTGTTATAAATATTATCTACCGAGTCGGATGATAGAAATAAGGATTGCCAATCCACATTTTCCAATTCACGGCTTATAGCTAAAAAGTCTCCTTTCTTAAAATTTCTATATTTTTTTGTTCGGTTTTTTAACGGTTTATTTTTAGCAAAATTTATAGAAAAATTTATTGAAAAATGATTAGAGTTTGCCACAAAAAGTTCTGAAATTGTTAAGTCACAAATTATTGATGGTTCGTTACTGAGAACAAGATCCAAAATATTGCCGAATTTATGAGTTGGATTTTTTACATATTGGTTATAACCGTTAGTTAAAATTGCATCTAAAATAATATTGTGAACTGAATTAGCATTAGATAGAAGAGAATGCGTTTGCCAGTTAACGTATGGTATGTTAAAGTCGCCAGTTAAAATTACAGGTGAATTAGAATCGGAACGAAAATTAATAAGATTGGATAATATCTTAGCATTCTCTTCTTCTGCTGCGTAGCATAAATTAGGGTCGCGCGTACGATAAACACACGCAAGACGTACAGAGTTTACAATACCAAAAATATCATTAACCACAACTTCAAGTTTAGAAAAATGCTCAGACAAAGATAAGTGAACTGTATTAAGCGTTTTTTTGGTTAAAATGATAACACCACCTCCCTTTTTGTGTTTTCGGTCTAGCCTATGTATATTGTAAGCATTATTGCTAATAATTAAACCATTAGAAAGAGAAGAATTCCCCCAGGATTCCGTAACTAAAACAATATCAAAAAAGTTTTGTTTTAACAGATCGTTCAATTGGGGTAATTTATTAATTATGCTGCGCGCATTAAAAAGGGTGCACGAAAGACCTCCAGAATAAACCGGTGAGCCTACAAATTCCTATTTTGAAGAGTTTGGACCTGCGTTTCCAGAAACAGAATTGGCTTTGGCGTGAAGAACCTGATTTGGTTCCGCGATTGATTCTGAATAGCCGCGCTGTGTGTGACGAACGACAGACCAGTCATCAGGAGAAGAGCCGGAACGCCTGACATAAAATTCAGAAGTAGGAACGCCAAGCGACTTAGCGCGATTTTCCCTTTCTCTGTAAAGACTGGAAATAACGTCGCGCTGCTTCTTTGTATAACTGGGTCTTACGTAGATCTCGCCATCAAATTTTCCTTTGAGCGCTTTTGAGTTATTAATACAGACTGATTTATCATAGGAGCGACGAAATTTAACCTTGATAAGCCTCGGGCGGTTACTGACGGGCTTTCCAAGGCGAAAAATTTCCTTCGGAACCGGAACATCCGAATCACTGGGTGATAAGGTATTCAGTACCTCCTGAACGCGGGAGGCATCCTGCGCAGAAGATTCGGTTTCCAGGATTCCGGAAATAACCATGCACTTTTCATTCTTACGACGTGCAATTTCTTCAGTAAAAGGGTCAACCGCTTGGGAAAAAGATTTACTAACCAACTAACGGACTAATCGATTAGATGCATGCGTAAATTTACACACGCAAATTATAATAAAGTTAAGTTAAAGTTTAGTGAAACACGGTTGTTAAGTTTGCTGGTCTTTCAACAAACATACACACAACTCACATTGGAAAATCGATTGGTAATCACGATTTTGTGATCTGACAAATTGTGCGGTCGATCATGACATATATGCAAATTTTAAAACCAATCTTAACGGCCGCCGGTTACACGACAAGACTTGAAATAGTTTATGTTTATCATCTTTTTCTTCTTATTATTACTTAAATTTCAAAAATACAATTCAAATCATTGGTGGGTCAGGGGTGCCACACTGCAATTTATCCCATGGCACCGGGCCAACTATACTCGGAGAACGTGGGTAAATTTTTTAATTAATATTCATCCTCTTCTTCTTATTATTAGTTTTACTTTAAAAATTATAATTGCAATCATTGGCGCACGCCGTCGCGCCAACTATATTTAGAGAGCGTAGGTAAACTTTGTCTCGAGCGCCACTGCACCGCACTATCTATAATTAAAGAACGTGGGTAAATTTTGTAATTTAAATTCATCTTCTTCTTCTTCCTATTTTTTATTTTTATTATAAAAAAATTATTAGTGGCGCGAGAGCGCAACACGGAGACTAAGCCCCACGGCACTGCGCAAACTATAATTAAAGAACTTGGGTAAATTTAGTATTATGTTCTTTTTCTCCTTATTATTAATATATGATTTTTTAAACGATTGTATCTTAAAACCAGTATTGCTCCCTTGGGTTCTTAGGAAAACCTAGAAAATTGCGCAATAAATCCTAGGAACTACTTTTTATTGATAGATAATGTGTTTTATTGATAATATTAAAACTGTTAATGTGGCGTAAAACACAAACCAAAATGGATTTACCCACTGTTAGCACCCTCAAAAGCTATTGTAAAACCTAAACATAAAAAGTTTTCCAAATTGACCAAAAATTCTCTAAATTCCTTTAGTAAGCTTTTAATATATATTCCCTTAAAATCTTATATGTAAATTTTTAGTATTAAGCTAATAGTTAAGCAAATAAAAAATAGTGACATTGTGGAGCCCATATCTCGGGCAAAAGGGTTTCTATTATATGGGTCCCCACACGTTGTAACACTGGCCCTACTGCGCCCTCACATGTTGAAAATTCTACCACTTGAATCCAAACGTAAAGTTACCGGCAGGTATAGGTACCAAGCTGTGTGTTGCACATAGCGCACATGTGTAAATTTACGCATAAATCTAATTGATTAGTCCGTTAGTTGGTTGGTGAATCTTTGTCCCAAGCGGTCAGCCCTTTTACGCGCGTTTCATGGTGAAACCTTATAAAAAAAGTAATGGTTTTCATTAAATAAAAATAACAGGCTTAGGCCTTTTGTTAATAGTCGCCACATAACTTGAACCTGCCTAATCCTAATGGTTGGTTGGTTCAAGGTTTCTTAAGCTATAAAAAGATTTATTAATTAACATATTATGGTTGTATTATATCTGGCTGACGCTGAAAATTAGAATGCAGACATTTGAGGGGACCAATTAAAATTGTGCGGTAATGACGTTTTTTTTTAAAAACAAATAAGAACGCAGAATTTTATTTAATTCCACCTTTTCACAAAATATACAAAAATTAATCAACTTTAGCGCTTAAAAAATTTGCATTTAGGTTCCAAATTAAGTAATTTGAAAAAAGAAGATTTAGAGCGTTTAGAAAAAGAAAACGCTGCTTTACAACAAAAAATTGATGATCTAGAAAATGAACGAAGATTCTGGAAAATTGAAAAAGCAGAATTGACCAAACGCATTGTTAAACTTGAAGAAAACCAGAATTTAAATCCGAAAGTCATCAGCCAATTATGCGAGGAGCTGTTTGCCAGACTTTTTCCTCTCATTCAGGAGAAGATGGAAAAGATGGAAGCAGAAAAAGAACACTCCACGATGCTGGTTGTTTCGGGTTTGGAAGAGACAAAAAGTCCAGAAGAAGAACAAGCAAAGGTCGAACACCTCATCGAAACGCTCAACAGCGGAGTAGAAAAGATTTCTGTTTACGAACATTTCCGCGTAGGGAAAGTAAATCAAAGTTACCCTCGACTTGTTAAAATTAGGGTGGCTTCCAAGCGTGTTCGTAATGGTCTAGTTCGATCAGCTGGAAATTTTAAAAATGTTGCATGTTACAATAAAGTGTATGTCAGGCCCTCATTGACTGAAAGTCAAAGGGAAGAGCAAAAAAAATTATTAATTTTTAGAAAAAAAATTAATGAGGAGAGTAATAAACGTGTAGTTATCAGATACAGCGACAATGGTGATCCTTATGCTTATGATTTGGATTTAAAGAAAGAAATCAAACATTCAAATTTGGAATAGGAGTTTTTGCGAGTCGATAGCTTTAGTACGGTTACTAAAAATTTGGTAACTTTATGTTTCAACGCTAGAAGTTTAAAAAATTCGTTGCCTGAATTCGAATGTTTGATTTCCGGTCAAGATTCATGTTTTGGTGATTGTGATGTTTTGATGGTTACAGAGACTTGGTTAAACAGAACAATAACTGACAAAATGATAAATAAAACGGGATTGTATGACGTTTTTAGATCTGATAGGAAAAATATAGAAGGCGGTGGTGTTTGTATTTTAGCAAAAACTAAATTAAACGCAGTTTTAGTAAATATTGACAGCAAGTATGAAAACATAGAAGTTATAGCAGTAGATTTTTCCTTTTTTAAATCAAAAGTAAGATTTGTTTGTTTGTATCGTAAACCACTAATTTTAAAAAGCGATGACGAATTAATTTTTCAATTTTTACGGGACGTAACTGATAATTTTCAAGGAACTTTAATTTTAGGTGGCGATTTTAATTTGCCTAGCATCGATTGGTCAACGGAAAAAATTAAATCCAATAATCAAAATGAGCAAGAATGGTTTTCGTTTTTCCAAGAACTAGGTTTAACGCAGCTTGTTTCTAGCCCTACCAGAAAAAATAATTATCTTGATTTAGTTCTCTCAACTGATCCTGAAATTTTTAATGATATTGAAGTATTGCCAGGTTTTTCAACGTCTGATCATAATGCAATTCGATTTTTTCTAGATGTTAAGGTTTTTGAAGAGCAATCTAATGATGATAATAAATGCATGTTGGTACCAGATTTTTCGAAAGGAGACTATGAAATGTTTTCCATGTATTTAAGAGCAGTAAATTGGGATGATCTATTTTTATCGTGTTCCACAATTGAAGAAATGTGGGTCTGTTTTAAATCAGTGCTTATAGAAGGAATCGTCAATCATATACCATTGAAAAAAATTTCTAAGAAATGTAAACAACATATTTATCCCAAATTTATTAAAAAGATTCAAATTAAGAAAAAACGTTTATGGCGAAAGTGCAAAAATAATAATGAAAATTCGGAATATAAAAAAGTTTCTGCTGAATATAAAAAAATAGTTAAGGAATACAATATAAATTTAGAAAAAAAAGTTTTAAATTCGGGAAACATAAATAATTTATACAAATTTATAAACAGTAAAATTAAAATTAAGCAAAACATTCCGCCACTTAAAAAAGAAAACAACACCTTTGCTATTAGCAATAGAGACAAGGCAGAGCTTTTCGCACAGTATTTTAGTTCTGTTTTTACAAGGGATGATGGAAAACTTCCTGAATTTAACCCTAATTCTAATAATAAATTAGAACATATGCTTTTCAACGAAAATGAAGTTTTAAAAGCTATTAAAAAACTACCAAATAAATTGTCAAGGTCACCAGACTGTTTTCCTGCTTTATTTCTTAAACGCTTAGGTAATGGAATAGTGAAACCCCTAAAAATGCTTTTTCAAAAATCATTTGATTCTGGATCATTGCCTCGTGATTGGAAAACCGCGTTAATAATTCCACTTTTTAAAAAAGGAGTCAAAAACGATAAAAAAAACTATCGACCAGTTTCTTTAACTTCTTTTGTATGTAAATTAATGGAACGGTTGGTTAGAGATGTGCTTTTAACCTTTTTTGCCAATATTTTGTCAAGGTGTCAACATGGTTTCAAGGCTAAAAGCTCAACAATAACCCAACTCTTAGAAACTTTAAACAGCTGGACAAATGCTTTAAATAGTAAAAAAAATATTGACGTTGTTTATCTGGATTTCGCGAAGGCCTTTGATAAAGTATCACATGAAAAACTAATATTTAAATTAGAAAAATTAGGAGTGACAGGAAGATTTTTAAAGTGGATAAACTCGTTTTTAACTGGAAGAGAATTAAAAGTAGTAATCAATAACACTGAATCCAGATCTTATCCAGTGCTCAGTTCTGTTCCTCAGGGATCCGTGCTTGGTCCTTTCTTGTTCCTCATATATATTAACGATATAGTTAATTGTGTAAAATATTCAGAAATTAAGCTTTTTGCAGATGATGCTAAGGTTTTTACTTGTTTCTCTGAGAAAAATAAAGAAATGAAATCATTAAATTTGCAAGAGGATTTAAATAGAATTTCAAATTGGTCGCAACAATGGCAATTGCAGTTGGCTGATCAGAAATGTGAAGTGCTTCATATAGGGTTAAAAAATAAAGAAACAGGATTTAATTATACAATACAGAATAAAATTCTTTCTAAAACCAATTTAATCAAAGATCTTGGAGTTCACATTTCAGATAATTTAAAGTTTTCAAAACATTGTCAAATAATTTCCAAAAAAGCTCACCTAACAATAGCATTAATTTTTAGAAGCTTTATTTCCAACTCAGTTGAAAACATATTAAGAGCATACACAACATATGTCAGGCCCCAATTGGAATATGCAAGTGTAGTATGGAACCCATATTTAAAGCAAGATATTAATTTGTTAGAACGTGTTCAAAGATGTTTCACAAGACGTTTGTTTAAAAGATGTCACTTGCCTATTATGAGTTATGATGAAAGGTTAAAAATTTTGCAATTACCTAAACTGGAAAGACGTAGGGAATCATTTGACCTTTGTGAATACTATAAAATAATACATGGTAAAACTTGTTTAAACGCTACTGATTTTTTTGAATTCAATTATAACACAACAAGAGGTCATTTGTACAAAATTAAAGTACAAAAAAGCAGAATAAATGCAAGAAAATATTTCTTTTGTAATAGGACTGTAGCAAAATGGAACAGTTTATCAGAAAAACAAGTTTCAGCCGCTTCAATATTTGCTTTTAAAAAAAGTCTTGGTAATGACTCAAATTAGTGCTTAAAAAACTAAGCCTTTGAGTTATTTTCTAGTAAACCATGTCTCTGTTGTACACTGTTTGTGGCCGCAATCGGCTCGCATTCATTATGTGATATTTTTGATTGTTTTTTTTATTGATATATTGATGTTTACTAGAATAAACAATTTGATTTGATTTGATTTAATTATTAAAATACAGTTTTTAATCTTTGTTATTAATCCGCTTTAGTGAAAAATTTTGAATGTTTTTGTTGTTAAAGAGTCGATTCAATACTGCGAATATCGCGGTCAGCTAGATTTTATTTGCCTATAATTTGTGTTTGTTTTCTCAATCCCCAGCCAGAAGAGGCCAGTGTCTAGGGGGGTGGACCCCTCTGTCTCCCCCCCAAAAAACATCTATAATCGATCCCCCCCCGCCCCCCCTCCCTCTCGGCTGCAAAATCTTGGCTACTGCCATGACTAAGAACACATCTGTGCACCAAAACAAACCAGTTTATTTATTTCTCATAAAAACAATGGTAATTATCTTTGATTTTTGAATGTTATATAAGTATTTGCAGCAGGGGCGTGCCCAGGATTTAATTTGAGGGGGGGGGCGGTCTGGGATAAGTGTTTTAAAACATTCAAATTACAAAAAGCAAAACGTAATTCCTGCTAATTTTTAAAAAAATAAATATACATAATATTTATAAATAATTTAGGAATAAAAATACAAAGTTTGGGCTTGATGTAAGTAAATAAAAGTTTCCCATACAAAATTAATATTCAATATCAGGAGCAGTTTATAGGAACAGTTTATAGCAATCAGTTATAAAAATATATTTTATATGGACAAAAACCTAGGCCATGCACTTTGTTGGTAAGATTCACTTATAAAACATCTATATACCCTAAATCGGACCCATAGACATGACTTTTGTGGTTTATTTTGAGATTTGAGGTTCTCATTAAGAATTATGCGCCAATTTATACCCAAAAATGACCTTTTTTGGAATGTATAATTTAGGTTATTACGGAAATTTTTTTATTAAGCCTTTAATCAAATTAATATTATTTTTTGTACTACCAATTGTCTGGCAGTTGTAAATATGCTTTTATTTTTTTCATGGTAGTTACCAATTTTTGGTAATGTTAAATACCCACCAAAGTTTAGTTCTTAACAGATTTGCATTCTTGAAAACCAACTTATTTTAATAATTATTTTTTTTGTTTTTAGGTTTTGCATAGGCTTAGGAATAATAAATTGATAAAAAAACAGTTTAAATCCGCATTTAAAGCTAAACAAATTTTGTTGTCCATATTTTTGGTGGTCCATGTGACTTTCACATTTTTAGTTTTTTTCTAAATTTTAAGTTTTTTAGACTTCTACTATTGTTAAAACATAGTTTTTAATTTAATTTGTTTGTTTAAATTTTTTTTTATTAATATCATAAATTGCACATTTCAAAAATGGTCAATTTTTAGTTATAAATTGGTTCATAACTATTTTTGATAAGCTCAAATCTCAAAAATAACCACAAAAACAAAGTCTGCGTGTCTGATTTAGTGTACTAAGATGTTTTATAAGTGTATTTTATTTTATGATAGATCAAATGGAATTTTGGTTGATGTTTTAAACGTTAATTATGTTAACATTTTGGATATTTGTAAAAATATTTATCCAAAATCATTAATGTTCAATGACACATCAATATCACCGAATCAGTGTAACTATCCAGATTTAAATATCGAATGCCAAAATTTTTGTTAAAATTAACATTTATAACAAAACCTAAGTTTTTAATTTTAGAGTCGTAATATATGTACATAAAGAAAGTAATGTTTCTTTGGAACTAGGCCTCAATGTATTGTATTATTTGCAGTTAATTCGAATTGCTATAGGATTTGTTCTGAATATAATTTTTTTCTAAATAAAATTAAGCTGTTAAAAATAAACTTTAATGAAATAAAATACAACAAGAACAAACTTAAAAAACTTTGTTTGTTAAAAAAAGGGCATCATTAAATAAAATTGAAATATTAAAAAAAACCAAAAAAACAGGCTATAAAATTTTTCAAGCCAATATTCAAGCCAAGTGGTTCAAGCCAATATTATATTTTAACTGCGCAGCTAAAACTACTTTCCAAAACCACCATTAATGGTTGTATCATTTCACCAGCGATTTTGGGCTCTATGGTTCAACAGTTTTTTCAACTCTAATTGCTTTTGTATTTGACATTTCTTATGTATTTGTATACATATGTGGTATCAAATGAACAAGAATTTGTAATTACATATAATTTTGAAATTTTTAGTTTTTTCGCCAATATTCTGCTGAGTTATTTAAATTTTTATGGCGTTACGCGTTTTAAAGCACAAAAAAACTTGCATATTTATTCTTGTACCAGACACATTTCCTATGTATTTAATATAAATTTAGGTTTAATCGATTAAGCATCTTTAATTACATAAACCTTTCAAATTTAAGGTCATTTGATTAATTTTCAGTGAAGTTATTTAAAGACAGTGTTACAAAAAAATTTTTTTTTTCAAGTACATATCCGCTTTTTAGAAGTCACTTCTATTATGAATATATACACGTTTATTATCAATTAACAAGGCGGACTTTTTAACATAAGTCGTTTAAATTTTTAGCGTATTGATTATTATTAAGCTGAGTTATTACAATTTGAGGTCAGCGTTAGGCTTCAAAAACACTTGAAAAATTTGCATATTTGCTCCTATAAGATACACTTACTCTGTGTCGATACACACATTTTGACTAGTAATCGATAAAGCAGGTTTTACATATACCTTTTAATTTTTGAATTAATTGATCCATAAATAACTAAGTTATTTAAGTTTTGAAAAAATGTATCATAATGTTGTGTCCCCGTTTTTTACATCAACCTAACTTGATTATCCATTTTAGTACAGGACATTTTCTTTATGTTTAAACTAATGTTTAAAACCATTCGATTAAGCAGAGATGATTACATATACGGTTAAATTTTAAAATCATTCCCGCAATATTCAACTGAGTTTTTACAATTTGAAAAAAAAGCGTTATGTTCGGTTTTTACCAACTGCCCAAATTTGCATATGCACTTTTATGCAAAATATGTTTTTTTTATTTATTTTTTATGCATTAGACGATTAAGCACAACAAATTACATATACTTTTAAAATTTTAAGATAATTGGTTAAGGTTTGACCGAGTTATTCAATTTTTAATTAACAAACTGCAAAATGAACAATCCGGCCATAATACCGGCGGCCTACGGCCGCCGGAATTACAAAATTTATCAAGTGCTCTGGTTATGGTTGTCGCGGTGCGTGGGGCTGAATCGCAGTGGGCGCTCCCACTGCGATTTAGCCACCAATGATTGCAATTATTTTTTGGAATAAAAAATTAGAAGAAGAAGATGATAACCATGAATTACAAATTTTATTCAGATTTTCTGATTATAGTTGGTGCGGTACCGCATGGTTAAATCGCCGCGTAAACGATGAAAGAATATGATTTTAAGATAATGAGCGTTATAATTATAATAATAAATAGAAGAAGATGAACATAAATTACAAAAAAAATCCCAACGTTCTCTAAATATAGTGTGCACGGTTCTGTAGAGCTAAACCGCCGCGTGGCATTTCCACGCCACCGATGCTTATTCTTATTTTTTGAAAAAAAAAACTTGTTTGGGAACACTTGAAAAGGTTGGGAACTGGTTCGGTTTCCACCACCAATTAATACCGAGCACCGTCTTTTGCTTTTTTGTGCAGTTTCTATGAGGGACTGTTTGTTTTCTGCTTTGTACATTCCTTATTGTTGCCAGAAGGCTGTTATTGTGGGGTTGGGAGTTTTTATTTGTATATTTTTTTCAATTTTTTATTTTGATCCATAAAATCGATAACAAGGACCTATAGGCAAATAAAATCTAGCTGTCCGCGATGTTTGCATTATTGAATCGACTATTTAAAAACAAAAACATTCAAAATTTTTCACTAAAGCGGATAAATAACAAAGATTAAAAATTGTATTTTAATAATTATTTATCAAATTACTTAATTTAGAATCTAGATGCAAATTTTTTAAGAACAAAAGTTGCTTAATTTTTGTATATTTTGTGAAAAGGTAAAATTAAAAAAAAAATTCAGCGTTCTTATTTGTTTAAAAAAACGTCATTAGCGCACAATTTTAATTGGTCCCCTCATGTTTGCATACTAATTTTCAGCATGAGCTAGATATAATTTAACCATAAATGAAAAAAGTGCTTCCTAGGAAAGTTGCGTAATTTTTTCCTTTTTCCAATGAGCCCATGTTTATTTTTGATCAATCAGTCACAAATGAGGAATATCGCTTTTAAGGATTGAGCGTTGGAATAATAATAATAATAATAATAATAATAATAATAATAAGAAGAAGAAGAAGAAGAAGAAGAAGAATAATAATAATAATAATAATAATAATAATAATAATAAGAAGAAGAAGAAGAAGAAGAAGAAGAAGAAGAAGAAGAAGAAGAAGAGGAAGAAGAAGAAGAAGAAGAGGAAGAAGAAAAAGAAAAAAAAGAAGGTTCTGAATTTCAAAATTTACCCACTTTCTCTAATAATGGTTGGCGCGGCGCCGAGGGGCTAAATCGCCCTGTGGCGCTCCCGCGCCACCCATAATTTCCCCTACCGGTTGATTGTAGCAAAAACATATAATAAAGAAAAAATAAGCTCAGAATAAACCGCTTAAAAAGTACATTTTAGTCGTAGTTAAAAGTATTATTTTAGAGGTATTTGTGCGCAAAATTACCACTTATATAGCATTTTTGAAGTACCATTTCATTGGTACGTTTTTTACAATTAATTTGTTCTCAGTGTTTCATTTTTAATCACTGTAGAGGTATCATTTAATAATGATACTTAAAAATATCATTCTAAATTGAACTTTTGAAGTACTGAATAAATGGTACATTTTTTAAACCGATTTGTTCTCAGTTTTGATGATTTGTAATTGCGGTAAAATAGCTTTTATGCTTAAAACCTATATTGGTCCCTGCAATCTCCACAGTCAATAAGATTGACAGTTGTAAAAATAACAGCAGTGTTTCTTTTTCCTTGTTTTATATATTTTTGATTTTAGTATGTTAACTTTATGTTTATTAAAAATTTACGTGCAGGGGCCTGTTTCATAAAAACATTTGTAAATTCTGATTTTACAAATCTCCGCCTATTTTTTTGTAAAATACACAATAAAGGTTTTTCGACTTGTAATCCAGAGGGAGCATCTGCGCGCAATGCTCTGCTCTGATTGGTCGTAGCCACGTCATTTCATCTCCGCTGACCGATCAATATTCGCCCTGTCGTATATCCTCTATAATAGGCGGAGATTTGTAAAATGAAAATTTAAAAACGTCTTTATGAAATAGGCCCCAGAGTCCAATCAAATATTAAAATAAGTCGCATATTTTCGCAAATACAACACTGTCAAATAGAATTCATATAATAAAATAACACAATATGATATTTGCCAAAAAATACACTAAAAGATTTTTTCCGTTTTTAAAACTAAAAAATAGGCATCAGAACTTGATTAATACCTATTTTTCACGTGAAAAATAATTAACTTTTAAAAGCTCATTAATAGAAATAATAAAAAACATCCCAAGCTCCTAAGAGATTTAAGGTACTTTATTATCCAATTATTTGTGTTTTATGTGAATATTAGCTAACTAAAACTAATTCACAAATGTGGGCGAATGAGATCTCAGGCAAAAAAGATGCCTACAGAAAAAAGACCTGATGCTGACATAATAGACTGCGCGATTTTGCAAATTTTGCTCCCAGGCTATTTGGTTTAACCTTGCTCCACACCGATTCGCTTTATTACATTCCGCTACTTAAAATCACTTTAAAGTCGCATTACCAATAACAATATATATCTGGTAGTAAAATATTGTCTGGAAAATATAACAAATGAAGGTTTATTATAGATATTTCTCTTAGATGTATTTTCGCTCGCACTGAGTTCTGTTGTGTACTTGTTTTTGCCCTTTTAACTTAGACCTTTTAGTGGTCCTGGCAAATACATTATAGGCACCTTGCACTGGAACTCGGTTTATACATGAAGTATGCAATATACATAAGCGTCACCATAATGGATAATTACCGTATCTCCTACTTATCTTTCGTAGTATGCAGATCAACCCTCGAAAGCGCGCGAAATTTCGATCGGTTGATCTGCATACTACGAAAGATAAGTAGGAGATACGGTAATTATCCATTATGGTTACGTACGACTATGTATATTGCATACTTTATGTATAAACTGAGTTCCAGTGCAAGGTGCCTATATTAATTTTTCTGTATTTATGTTTTCAATTTGTTGCGGACAGAAACAAAAGAAAATAAACTGTTGTACGATACAAACGCACCACCAAAAAGTGAACATCACACCAAAAACCAATTGATGCGATAATATAAAAATAATGTTGTTTGAAAATTTCCAAACCATATGTAAGTTTTACGAATAAAAGTGTTTTATAACACGTTTTATGAAAAAACTCCGTGATCTCAAAAGGAAATTGCACGAATATATATATATAAGTGATAATCTTCGAAGTTCCAAGCTCTGGCACTAACATAAAAAACTTAAAAAGCTTTTATAAGCTTGTTTGTAGTAAAATTTCAACAAACGAACGTATTCCTACATTACTTAAAAACAAGAATGCATAAAATTAAGAGAATGTTCGACTGTGTGTTAGACAGTAGTTTTAATTATATACTAAGCAATCCACAGTGTGGGTATTTTATCATTTTATGAAAAACATTTAACTACGACTTGTGGAATAATTTTTATTTTTTTGAATAATACACGTAATAGTTTTTACACATGATATAATACACAATTTGAATAATACACATAATAATACCGTCGAATATTCCACGCTTTTGCTTTAATTCCAAGATGGGGTTTATTCTGCATTTTAAAAAAAGCATTTGCAAACATTCAAAAAAACATTCAAACAAAAAATTTCTATTACAACATGCGAATCAATTTACGGTTTGTAAAATAATCCATATAAAAGTTTTTCTACATAATACTTGTGTAATACACATTTTGGAATTATTACAAAATGCGTGAAATATTTGACAGTACTATGTGGAAAAACTCTCATTTAGCTTTATTGAACCAACTGTAGATTATTCCACATGTTGTAGTAGAAATTTGTTGTTTGAATGCGTTTTTTAGCTTAATCAATATATGTGATTCAAGATTTAATAAAAAAGTGAAATATTCATAGTATTATAAGGAAAAACTATTATGTAAATTACCCAACAAACTGTAGACTATTTTAGATGTCGTAGTGAGTGGATATTTTTCTGTTTGAATGTATTTGTTTGCAAATGCTTTGTTTATATGTAAAGTAATCCACACGTTGGAATTTAAAAAAAAGTGGAATCTTTGACAGTTAACAATTAACAGTTAGAATGGTTGTAACGCTTGTAATTCCACTTTAAAAAAGAAAAAAAGTGATAAACATAATTACAGACCATTATCATTAATTTTATATTTATACAAAATTATGGAAATGCTTGTTAAAAGAATTTTTTTTACTTCTTCTATAAACGTATTTGTCTTGTTACCAAGATTGTTTTAAAGTTGGAAGATCAATCAGCACAGTTTTTTAAAACTTTAATCAATTAGAAAATGCCATTAAAAAAACTAACAAATGGATGTGATTTACTTAGATGTTTCAAAACGTTTGACTTTGTATCGCACTATAAATTAGTAATGTTCTTACCCTCCAATATCATGCTCCAGAGCTCCAGTCATTTAAAGTTGAGGAAGCATTGGAGCTCCGGAAGTCCGCCCTTTAAATGAGCCATTTTGAGCTTATTTAAGCTTGAAATATGTTTGAAATTACTTTTATCTATATTTTATCTGGAGCTCCGGAGCTCGGCGCTTCGGGAAGTATCACTAATATAAATTAAAAAATAAACTGGTGAGTTTTTAAAATAGATTAAAGCGGTTTTACAGAAAGACATATAAAAGTTATTTAAATGATACACATATAAAAGTTATTTCAATAGACAAATTTAATAGCAAACAGAAAGGTCAGTTTCTCACGGATTTATTATGTTTTTTTTATTTATTTTTTACACGTATATAAATAGTATTGTAGTGTAAACATTATTCATAACAGTCATATTAAACTATTCACAGATAATGGAAAGGTTTTTGCAAAATTTTCACATTAAAATGAAAACAAAAAAGAAACCAATTCCAAAAATAGTTAAATAAAATAGATTTATAGTCAAAAAACTATGCAAAAAATATGAGGCTCTTCATATTTTAACAAAAAAAACAAACAAAAAATGAATATGATTATTTTTAAAAGGAAATGTATAATTAGTAATATATCTAAATTCATAAAAGATTCAGGAGTGTCTATATTTGCTAATCCTGAATTTTCAGAGCATTGCAAATTAATTAATAAAAAAAACTTTGAAATAATACTCATTGATTTTTAGAACATTTACTTCGAATTCAATATTCAATTTATTGCGCGTTTTTACCACATATGTTAGACCGGTTAAAATCTCTCTACAACAAAATATAAAACTAATAGAAAACATTCAATAAAGTTTTACAGGCGAACTAATATACAATATACATAGAGAGGAAGACCTAGCTTTGTAAATATTATAATCGGCAAAAACAAAACAAAATATTTCAGATTTCTTGGAGAGTTATAAAATTTTAAAAAATAATAAGGATTTTAATTCATAAGTTTTTCATTCTAAATAAAGATTCCACAAGAGCACATACATTAAAGCTCAAGGTCTAAAAACAGAATAAACGTAAGTAAATAATATTTCTGTATATATCAATGGAAAAATGGAACGCACTATCGCCCCAACAAATTTCAGCTATTCTTATTATTTTTTAAAAAAGGTTTTTATTTTATTTTTAAGCTTAAATAACTATAGTTTAACAACTGGGGTATTTACTTTAATTATATAAAATACATTTTAAACATTACTTATTAGTCATTTTAATGCTTGTGCCTTTGAACCATTTTTCAAAATAAACCATGTTTTGGTTCATTAAACGAGTGTGAGTGGTTCGAAATATGGCGTTATAATGTATTTATACTCTGTTTTGTGTGTTTTTTTTATTTTTCAAAATAAACCATGTTTTTGTTCATTACACGAGTGTGAGTGGTTCGAAATATGGCGTTATAATGTATTTATACTCTGTTGTGTTTGTTTTTTTTTTGGAATAAAACGTTTTGATTTTGAATTTGACTGAAATATATGCCAGTATCAAGGTAGTTTCCGGTGCTTAGTGAAAATGCCATCTAGTATGTGACACGCTTTGTGTTTATTATAAAATAATTCGAATTTACTAATCAGAATTAACAATCATATGAGTAATCATATGTTGAGTTTAATAAAAATAGTTGTCATAATATTATCAGCACATTTTACTACAAAACACTTATTTTAAACCTGTAAATATTAAAATGCTTAAAAGCTTTCTGAATATATAGTCTTAAAAACAATTTAGCTACCCATATTAAATTTAATCGATAATTAGTTTTCTACAGGTAAAGGAATATTTATACAATTACTAATCTTAATCTGTAAAAATTTATTTTAGCTTATAAAGTAAGTCAAGATTTTAATAAATATAAGTCATCCATCAGTAATGGGTTTACTTTTTAATTTATCATGACGATACAAAAAGCAACTGTGCAAATACTTTCATTTTAATTAGCCAAATCACTGCAACAAGATTTTCCTGAATGTAGTCGAAGTTATTAGGGAATAAATCTCTGTACACAAGAAAAATCAAAATATATAAATTTGTTATATATTACTGCCTATTTTCCCGGGAAAATTAATCAAGCCAGAAATAAACGTTATTAAAAATAAAAAATCGTAAGATCTAGATATTATTTAGCTAATGCATGATTTGTTTTTTAAAATCAGCTAAATTAAACTATAAAAACCAATTACTGAAATAAAAAAAGTTCTTGTCAAAAAATTCAAATCATTTTATTATTCCATCATTTGATTATTTCTGTCTTTAATTTTCAATAACTAAAACAAAACACTAATTGTAGGTGTAATTAGTCTGTGGGTGAAAAAACAGACGTCCATGCAGGACTTTGAACTTTGACAGGACGGAATATTTAGCTGCAGCATCTTACTTCTGCCCATTTTGCTCCTTGGAAGTTTAGTTCCAAGACACTTGATCTTATTTGCTCATTTTGGAAACTAGAAGTCAATGAAAGAACGAAATTGTTGTTAAGTAAAAAAAACAGTTTGAAGATCAGTAAACCTAAGCTTATAAGACTAAACTAAAGCCCAAACTGATTTTTTATTTAGTATCTCGGGTTTTTTTTATTTTTGAAACGTAAATTACCTTAAAATTTGATGTGGATTGGCACTTTATAGTGATGTTTCCAAAAAAATTAGAACCTTTTTAGCTCCTCCCATTTAGCTACTAAGCCCTAGTTTGATATTTTATGCAAAATGTGTGCCCTAATTAAAGATTCTTATCAGAAAGGCTCAAAAGATTTATATTTATCAATTTAATATTTTTTACTCAATATATTTTAAACTTTTTAATATCATTAGTGAATACTTAGGATTTTTACATTAATATATGTGGTTTAGACAGTAGTTTTTTTGTAAGAAACACTATCAAACGCTCTTATAAAACAGTATATTTAATTTAGCGAAAAAATTGGCTTTTAGATAAAATTATAGGTAAAATTATCATAGCTGCAATTCTTGCCTTTTTTATGACAATAATCGCTCAGAATTGTTTTTCGTTCCCCAAATCGAATAATCAGAGTAATGGCAGCAGAAACCGTGTCTCCTCGACACTGATTCAACTTTTCTTCAGCGTTAAAATCGGGTATGCATTTAAGTTCTTACAGTATCTTAATTTTTATTTAAACTTAAGATACTGTTAGAATATGCATTAATATACTGCCCATGATTGTATGTATATTGTTTATAATTTTAAAAATCCTCTAAACAATAAAAAAAATTTGTGTGGATTTGCACGTTGAAAACAAAAAAAGTTTGTTCATTTTAAGAAAAATTCTTATTGAAAAGCTCAAGTCAGCTGATTATTTATAGAACACAATTAACTCACTGCGGATAACAAATAGAATATAAAAACTATACAAGGCGTAGAAGATACATGTAGTGCAAAACTCATTTGCAATAATGATAAAATATTTATTTCTCACACAAACACAATAAAAAAATTTCAAACACACTATATAGTGTAAATTTTAAATAAAACTATTACATAATATTACTGAACTCTGGCGTTTCAGTCATAAATATTGTTAACAATTAAAATAAGAAGTATGTAATCTGCAAAAAATACGGTTAAAATACGCTAGCAAAAATTATTTTTATTGCCACTGCCAAAACACAAAAAATATATATTTTATTCTATGGAAAATAGGCCAAAAAATATGTCGTTATTAAAGAAGCAAAATTTTTCCCAACTTGTTTGTTTTATAATCCAAAGAAATATCTATGGTTGAATTATATCTGGCTGACGCTGAAAATTAAAATGCACACATGAGGGGACCAATTAAAATTGTGCGGTAATGACGTTTTTTTTAAAAACAAATAAGAACGCTGAATTTTTTTTAATTCCACCTTTTCACAAAATATACAAAAATTAACCAACTTTAGCCCTTAAAAAATTTGCATTCAGGTTACAACAAAATAATTTGATAAATCATTTTTAAAATAAAAGTTTTAATCTTTGTTATTAATCCGCTTTAGTGAAAAATTTTGAATGTTTTTGTTGTTAAATAGTCGATTCAATACTGAAAATATCGTGGTCAGCTAGATTTTATTTGCCTTTAATTTTTCAGGCGTTCAGTTAAGTTGCGTAATTTAATGCAAAAATTATATATCTATCGCCTTGATCAATTTAATAGAATACTATGTTAGCACTACTGTAGAATCTGTTTCGCAAGAATTATTTTAATTTTTATAAGTTGTTTTTGATTTAAATTTGCAAATTTATATCAATTGAAATCAAAATAAACAAACATTAAACAACAAAATGTGGTTTATAAGGTAATTATAACATAGAGATTTTTTAAACTGATTTCTATGTTCCTTTATTTTTAGCGATTTTTACGAAATAATACACTAAATTCATATTTTTTTAATTTTTTTTAAATGCCAAAAATGCCACTAGAAAATGCTTGTTAAAAAGCTACCGTTATTAGATTTTTCACTATTTTTGTATAAATACCACGCTATATTATGAAAATTTATTATTTTTTTTAAATTAATAAACAAAAAACATTGTAAACTACCGTTTGGAAAATATATTGTCTTGTAAAATATTGTAAGGACAGTTCAAATCAGTGTCCAAAGGACAAAATTCAAAAGGAAAAGACTAAAGAACAGTGCAAGAACAAAATCCAAAAAAAGTCAAAAAGACATTTTGGACAATCCAAAGGTGTCCTTTGGACAATTAAAACAAAATTGAAATATATCAACTTGTGTTTTTGCACTTTGAACTGTCCTTTAGCAATTTTGGACTGTCCTTTAGTTTAAACTGTTCTTTGAACAATAAGAAAATGTTCTTACTTCGTTCAAAAACAATCTTTTAAAATTGCCCATATAGGACATCTTTGGATTGTTCAAAGGCCAATTCGGCTTGTTCAAAAGTCCTTTTAATTTGTCTATTCTACGAAGTATTAACATGTTTAAAAATATTCTTCGGACTTTATCCTTGAACTTTTTCTTTTAAATTAGGTTTTTTGGCACTTTAGGTAAAATATAAATCATCTTTTATGTTCCTTTTTCTCGTTTTTTTCTTTCTCTATGTGTTTTGCCTTTGGGTTTTAAAAGTCATTTTTCGTGGTTCTTTGGTTGCTAGCTAAAGCTAGATCCCTTTTTATTTTTTGTACTTTTGTTACAAGAATACGTTTTTGGCGCTTTGCTTCTAAAAATTTCGGCTTTTAGGGCGCTTTTTGATAACTATGATTCCAACGTTAAATATTTTTGTTCGCGTATACATTAAAAAAATTATCGGGGTTATCAAAGACGCCGGAATGCCAGCCCAGATTGAAAACTCAATTTAAATGGCTGTGTTTTCTTGTTTTTTCATCTTGCACGCAAGGGTAACTGTGTTTTCATTGAGCTTGAAATAAAAACTTTAACGTTGACGCACGCAAGATATTTATTCTTTTAGAAAACTATAATTAGCTGTAAGTTTTTTATTGTCATCAATATTTTTTTTATATTGTATTAAGTTGTTTCCAAGATATTTTGTCTTATTTTTGCCACTTTTTATTTATGATATTTACGTGAGAGACCTTTAAAGAATTCTATCTCGGTTTATTTTTAAAATTATTATTTTGCTGGTACGCCCTATTAATGTCTGGAAGACAGTAGATTGCATATTGCACGTATTTACAAGCAGACTTCGCGATTCACCAGAATCAAAAACTTAATAGAAAAACGAAAAAGAGGGTAAGGGAAAAGGGAACCCATATTTACAAAGTAAATTATGCTAAAACATATATAAAATAAATTTACCCTATATCGATTGTTACAATCTAAAAACCTAAAAAAGTGTTAAACATTTAATTTAAACATTATTATTGCTATTTATGTACAAAAATTAATCATATGTAAAAATTGTTTTAAAATTAAAAAATGTATTTCGCACCTTAACATAGATACATTTTTTAATTTAGTAATTATGACAACAGCGGTGCTCATCAGTATGTTACTGTGTAAATAATAATAATTAATTTGAAAAATTTTTTAAAAAAATATTTTAAATAATTCAATAATCTAGTGAAATTAGTAAAATCAAAACTACCTTGTTTGCTGCTTCGTCCAAGCGAGGTCTTTTAACACCGCTCACATCCTCCATATCTATAATGTAAACGAATTATTATTTGGTGTTTAAAATTTAATGTTGCTAATATCCATATATATATATTATAATAATAAATGAAGCTATTACAAGATAAATAAACGTAGAAGTTATTAAAACTATATACATTAACAAACAAAACGTCGCAAACCTTTTGGCCACAATGACAATAACACTTTTTTTCTTCTTTTTTCCTTTAAAAAATTATATAACAAAACGTAATGCCGAATATAGTACTCAAAAAAGGTCTTCTTATTTATACTAAATTGTGATATAATATTACGTAATCTGTTTTATTGCTCTTTGTTCGGTTTTTTTAACGTTTCCCTACAAAAATGTTATAAAATTTGCATATCTCTTATATTATGTTACATAAAGAGTCAACACGTAAAATAGACTACACGTAAATTACCTGTATTTATGTTCTTTTTTTGTAAATTTCGGAGCTTTATACCTAAAAACTAACAACTTCACCATATTCCTGACTCGTTTTGTGATAAATCTCTAAAGTACACATATACATCGTCCTATTAATTCCAAGCCTCTCGAAAGAAAATAACTCACCTTTATTTTCTAAAAGATAATATATATTTATATATGTTATTATTAGCATATAGAAACTCACCACTTGTGTCCAAAACCAACACTAAAATAAAAGTTAAGTTTAATGAAACGTAAAATTAAAAATATTATTTTGCTCCGTTTGGAGTAACTTAACTTAAATTGATTTGTTTAAAATTTACGACGTACCTAGGTACGTAAAAGTGAGCGTGACGTACCGAAGTACGTAAAAATGTGCAAGACGCACGTAAGTGCGTAAAAAGATGTACGTGACGCACCGAAGTGCGTAAAAGAGTTTAATTAAACACTATATAAAAAACGAATAAAATAATTTAAATATTTAAATTATCAATTATTTGAGTCATATCTTTTTTGTTTATAATACCGAATTTGCTAATAGTGCTTTTATAATTTTTATAAAATTTCATATAAACTTCCTTAATCTCCTTGTCGGTATATTTTAATTTTTTGAAATGTCGATATATTTCTTTAAGTTATTGTTCAAAAAATTCGTGGGTATTACATATTCTAGATATTCTAATTAATTGTGTATATAATACATTAATTCCTAGATTTTTTGATATATTGCTTTCTTTATGTATGTACATACCACATCACATACCTTACCACATCAAATTCGAAATCGTCTGTTTTATTATAAACATTAATTAATAATTGTTTTTTGTCGCATATCATATGAAGATATAAGTAATTACATTCTGTATTAGAAAGAGAAGTGTCATTTAGCTCTAACGCATCAGGATAAATATTATCACATATGCTAAAAAAATTATAACAGTTCGGACTAATTACATCGTCAATATATCTGGCTGTACCTGATAACAGTTTTCTTTGTGCTGGATTATTTTTAAGATATTTAAACTATAAACGCTAGTACTAAATCTGCAACTATCGGTGATGTGCTGTTTACGTGTTTATATTTACGTGAGAGACCTTTAAAGAATTCTATCTCGGTTTATTTTTAAAATTATTATTTGGCTGGTACGCCCTATTAATGTCTGGAAGACAGTAGATTGCATATTGCACGTATTTACAAGCAGACTTCGCGATTCACCAGAATCAAAAACTTAAGTTAGGGATGTTTTTATGGCTCAAACACCATGCTCAGGCGCTAAGAATATTTTAATCGGTGAGAGCTCCTAAGCTCCGTTGCTCCTTTTTTAGCTAATTATGCGAAGTTTATTTAAAATCGAATTATGTTGTTCGAATCGAATTATATTATGGGTTGTTTTGGAGAGAATTCGAACACTGTATGCAATCCGTCATTTTGTAAGATCACGTGCTTCCAATGATATATGCAGTATTGAGTCTAGTGATCGACCGGGGCAGAATTTTTGCTGATGCCGGGGCCGGGGCCGGGGCCGGGGTAGAAAAATTTGCCCCGGCCGGGGCCGGAGCCGGGTCCGGGGCAGGCGAAAAATTAAGCAGAATTTGTAATTT
>JASAMX010020523.1:0-13711 GCA_030248175.1 Microlaimidae sp. YZB2_3 | reverse complement strand
TGCTGTTTGTCCCTGTACTTCGTTCAGTTCATATTGCTCTAAGAACGCATAAAGACTGAAATGGTAAGTACTAACAAAGTTCAATAAATAGTTAACCTTTTAGCACGTAAATCAGTTTTCAATTATCATTATTATCAACCGTTTTGTAATAAATAGCGATATTTTGTATTGTTTAATTAATTTGTGTTCAAAGCAACGGTGCAATCTACTTGTATATCGAAATTTATCTAAATACCAAATTACAAATACAAATTTATCTAAATACGAAATTTATCTAAATAAATACCGCATATAAGTATTTTGCAAAACTGGACACCTTGGCTTGAAAAGCTCGTTTTTGCAAAAAACGCGCATGCATGCATGCAGTTTTTAACATGCTAAACTTTTTGTTCTATCTGCAAATATGCATTCCAAAACATTTTACGTCACGAGAACGTTGTTTGTTTTTCTTCTTGTCACTCTCTTATCACCCCTTGCTCGACATTTAACATGACCTAATCAGAATTACGGCGCCGAATATACATTTTTTTGATGTTATAAACCCGCGTACTTTAGCTTAATATTTATCCGGATTTAATTATAGTAAACTATTTCTACACAATTTAACTTCCTAAAAATAGATAAACGTAATTTTTTTAACTGAAAAATAAAGGTGTTTAACATTAAAAAAAACCTTGTAAACTGCATTGTAGTTAAGTTGCAAAATGTCGTGTACTGCAGAAAGTGCAGTGCAATGCATATACAGTTAATGTTAATTTAATTAGTATTATTTTATTCTTTTTAAATTTATTAAGATATTTTTAGTTCAATATTTATTTCCTTTAAATTCATTAAAATGTTTTTAGTGTTTCGTTAGATTTGCGTGTTTATTTGCGCCGCTAACGGCCAGGTTTTTGGATAATAAAAATTTAATAGAATAATAGAATTATATTTCGTTGGTTGCCAGATAAGCTGCTCAGTTTGTACTATTTTTTTTATATTAATTGAATAATCTGATTTAAAAATATACTGTTAAGGACATCATTATTAGATTGGGAGTTTTTACATATTTTAAAAAAGTTTTAAAAATATTACAATAATAATACTATTCTTTTATTTTCATACACAATTTTAAACAGAAGTCGACTTTAAACACTTTTGTAATAGTTTGTATTGTTTTTTTGATTTCATGTGAAAATTCAAAATACTTTTTTCTTTGCTATCTAATCGTCAAAATTAGTTTTTTTTGTATTTTTTATGTTTATAATGGTTTATCACACGGTGAGAATTTTTTTCAACTTATGAATGTTTCCACATTATTCTGTAAAATCTTAATTTATTGCCTATCTCATTTGTAATTTTAACATAATTGTTGCCTGACTCATTTTTGTAATTCACAAAGAAATGTAAATAAGCTTGAATTTCTCGCATAATAAATTACAATATTGATTGATCTGTTTTTTTAAAAATTATTTGGTTGGTTTTTATGCGTGCGAATTTTTGACACGTTATTATAAGTCTAAGCACAAAAATGTGCGAATTTTTGGCGCGTTACTATCGGTGTAAGCTCGAAATAGTGCGGATGTCAACGCGTTATTGGTGGTTGACTACGGACATTTAAAACTACCTGAAATATAATATGATACGCCATAACTGTCGTCGAATAAAACGTGAAATGAGCTCCGTCACGTACCGAAAATGTTTTCGCGCAGTGAACTACTTTCAAAAATGCTACGCTCAAATCATCCAAAAAAAGAAAAATATTAATAATTTTTTAAATATTAAAAATTTATTAACACAATAATAATCTATTATTGTCCAAGTTTTTTTAACTAACGGCGCACAAAAAGTTTTTCAATGTGTTTTTTTAAAAACTATTAATACACTTTTTAGTGAAAAATCACCAAAACTAAAAAAACTCTATTAGCATAAATAAACGCTTTTAAAGCGGCATCTAGGGCAGGCAATTCTACCAGTAGCTCAGGTAACTAACTAAAAAACAAGAACAAAAATAAGACAATCTTAGATAAACAAATTATAAAACGTCTAAAAATAGTAACGTGCCGTTCGTGCTTTTTTGAATATATGAACAAGAAAAGGGGTCTCTTCAAATTTTAATTATTAGAATTAACATCACTAAACCTGGATTATTGGAGTGGGCGGAAACTAAACTCCAATTAACATTTCTTTTAGAAAATAAAAATTCTTTTTTGTATTTGAAAAAATGGGAAAATCGTTCGTTTTGTTGCTCTCTATTTTAATAACTTTATACTTTATATAACTTAACACTGAATGAATAAGGTAACACTTATTTAATCTTAAAATATTATCATGGATGTCATATAATAAACATACATAGACATGGAGGGGGATTGGGGGTTAACCCCCCCCCCCCAAATTTTGAGATGGGGTTTCACCCTCCCCCCACTCAGACTTGTGGGGGAGAAAAGGTTAACTCCCCCTCAATTTTGGAAAAATGAAGAAAAAATGTCTAAAATGACTTTCAACTACCTCCAAACTTAAGTTTTGAGGTCAAAATGAATGTTTTAAGCAATAAAAAGCTCAAAAATGCAATAAAAGAACTTTTTGACCTAAAATTTATTTTTTCTTCAAAATCGAAAAACGATATAGGTAAAATGCACTCAAGAAAAAAAATTAAAGCGGTAAAATGCGTTTCTCGGATTTTAACCGCCCCACCTCTAATTCGGCTTCCGGACCAACATGCCCATTTATGTACATTATATATAATGTGTTTGTACGTGTGTGTATATATTTGTATGTGTGTGTTTCTATGTCTGTATGCATATATATTAGCATAATATATATAAATGTATGTGTGTGTTTGTATGTCTGTATGCATATATATTAGCATAATATATATAATTATATTACGTATGTTATATATTATAATATAACATACGTATATATATATATATATATATATATATATGACAACATCCGTATAATATTTTAAGACTAAATAAGTGTAAAACACGGAACTCTGTAGTTTTTTTTATTAACTGGCCAGAGCTACGGAGCATTATATCCAACGATTGGACAATTACCAATGGAAACACAAGATATTAAACGAGTGTTATCGCAATTAAAAATTTTTAATTATTTTTTATAAAAATATTTTTTCTTGATTGTTTTTGACATCAATTTACCAAAAATAATTTTTCATACACCAGCAAACACAATTTATTTTTCTTGCTGACTTTAAAAACTAAAAAATAACGTTTAAAGAAACCACAAAATTGTTTTACAAAATTGATAAATTTATGAAAAATATCAGGAATAAATGATTATAAAATAAGTCCAGGGTCCGTTTAATTTTTTGGGTAAATTGTATTAGAATTTTAAAAGACAAATACAGAATCTTCTATTTGTTATTCTTATCAGTACTAAATTCATAAAATTTGATATCAAGAAGAAACTGTGACCCCAAAAAAATGTTAAAACGTTTGGAAATTTCAAAAAAAAATATTTCATAAAAATTTCCTACTGTTTTTTTTATCAGCATGTCTAAAATTGTTTATTTTTATTTTCCAAAAACTTCTACTAAAATTGTAATGTGTATTATACGGTTTTCTCCTTAATTGTGTTGACAAGTTGGGGAAAAAATGGAAAAAGTTGTAAATATGTTGTTGACATCAAAAAAATTAAATTTGCTTAAAATCACGCGAAGCTAGCTGAGTACGATGCAAAAAAATCCGGTTAAATCTGGTAAAAAGTCGCTAAAATCCGCTGCGTTTTATTAGGACGCAACACATTTTCCCCCGCTTCTGAGTGTTAACCGATACGTTGGCTAATCTCCAGTAAGTTTAGATATAGGTCTTGAGTGCGTGGATAATTAAAGAGTCTTTTCCCTTTTGACGTTAATTTAAAATTTATTAGAGAGGAGATAATAAGCTTTCCACACGAATATCATACGCTCCGGCGGTTGTTCGCGGGTTTTCGCGTTCTGCGCATAATTAATCCATAATCTTAGCTGAGCTAGACAGAAAAAAACGTTCGAAACCAGTATAAAACACGCGCTACCGGGATCGATTATAGACGCGCGTCCGCGATCACAACCGGCGTACACACTGAATAAATCGCAGTTGTAATGATGCAACAATATTTCCGCCAAGAAATTTAAACCGCGCAGCACATTCAAATCAAGTCAATGTTCTAATGTTTTTACGCTTGCTTTGACTATATAAAAAGTGCGATATTTTTCTCACGCTCTGATATATTTAGCAACTTAATTTAAGAGATTTAATCACTAGTACTAGCTTGAATTTAGCACTTGATCGTACTAATATGTTGCATAAGAAGACATAATTACATACTCTTTGCTAAGACAAATTATTTAACAAATTTTATTTAACATGATAGTCAATTTAATTTCGTTTGAATATTTTTAGAGACTTATAAGAGGAGATTTTTTGCTTTTATATGGTTTTTAGAATGAATATTTTATGACACCATAAAAAAGGATGGGAAATAAAACCTGCACTTGAAACTGCCATTTGAACCATCATTACAGGTGCTTTAAAAATTATTAATAATCAATTAATGGTTATTCAATTTGTAATCAATTAGGGCAATCATTAATGGCATAATTCATTATTACAACTTTCAAAAAAAAGTATAAAAATTAACAGATATGCGAATTTAATAATTGCAGAATGAAAATCTTTTCATTTTCAATAGCTTTTTATAATTAATTAGTGTCACTCTTTTTTGTTAACTTAGTTGGCTGGTCCGTTTGGACTAAACACTTTTAAAAAAATATTGGATACAGGTTAGGTCAAATTTGCACCAAAATACTGTACACTATTTACAGTTTTTAGAAAGAGTCGTTTATTCTGGAGAGAAAATCAAGCTATATTAAAAGTTGAAACGTGTTTAGAAGTTTTTGATTTTAGCATTTTTATCTTGTAAAAAGCAACAAATAAATTAAAAGGCAAATTTTAAAACTAACTAAAGAATTCAAAATATATTAATAAAATAATCAGGCTGATTTATTTTTATTTTGTGTATTGTTTTTTGCTGATTTACCAGAAAGTTAGAAATATAAAATGTACCAAAGTTCTTGGAAATTTTTATTTTTATCTCATCAGTTAATCCGTAAAGTCGATAACTGGGATAACTGGGTGCCTATAGAACCAAACCAAACCATCAATTAGCTTAAGCAAAGTCAACATGAACGACAACGAGTAATAATTGAATTTTATTTTGCTCCTGGGGCCTATTTCATAAAAATTGCTTGTAATTTTAATTTACAGCTGTAAATTAATGAACGCATATTTTTCTTTTGTATTTTAATTAAAAAAGTATATTAATAAAATTGTGTTTAGAATTTCAAAAAATTTAATGTCTGTGAAACTTAGCCGTTCATATTGATGTAAACGGCCTTTGGTTCGTGGGGAGGTTGGGGTTGGGGAGGGAAACGGTAATTGATGTAAAAACGTCCTTTGGACTTTGTCCAAAGGACGTTTTTACATAAGTTTGAGCCAGCCTTTAATTCCACAGTTACGTACGTATTTTTTTAATTAATAAAATAAGAAGAAATTCAATGCGTTTATTAATTTACAATTACAAAAATCTTTATGAAATAAGCACCAAGATGCTAATTTTGCGTTGGTATAGTACTGTAAATTTTTTAAAAAATGCAGGAAAATTGAAAAATTTAAGTTTTTATTGTTTTTAGAATTGTACAGACGATAAAAAGTGCCTTTTGTACAAAAATTAACATCATAATTTCCGGAATAAAAGTCTTGTGTTTTCTTTCTTGTCATAGTGTTTTAGGAATTTTTAGTCGTAAATGGGGAGTTTGTTTGTAACCGAAAGTGACAAACTTTTAGTCCAAAATTTAAAAATAGCTAAGACCTAAGCCAAAATCTAAACATAAGCTGGAAGTGGAAAACTTGGAGCCGAAAATTTAAAATATCTAAAATTTTAATCTAAGTTCAAACTATTTTTTGTTTTCAGTTACGAATTCCTATTTTTATGGTTTCCATTCCATTTTTTAAATCAAACGTAAAAACCGCAACATTTAATTGTATTTCTAATAAAATTTGGTGTAGGGTCACCTTCTTGTAACTCCCCTATAGATGAACTGCTAAAATTTTCTGTTGGTAAAATTTTAACGGGATTTGAAGGAATTTTAATGAACATGAACTGTATTTATCTACAGCAGTTTTTTAGTTTGCACATGATTTTCAAACGTGGGCCGACTTTAATTTTATAATTTGATTGACAAAATAGAAATGTACATAAAATGGACGCGGAGCGAATTTCAAATATGACATTTTTGTTTTTTTTTTTTATAAGCAGGCATTCTTATCAGATCGGATATAGCTACATTTTGCGGTTTATCTAACTTATCTTGCCGAATTATTTTCCACTTCGAAATTAGAATTCTCTGTTATTTTCGAAGATTTTAAAAAAAATTCCGCATTTTGGCGTAAAAATGACAAATTTTCAATCTGGCGTAAAAACCATGAATTTTGAAGCGTAAAAACCATGAAAACCGTAAATAACTTAATTTGATTAACACTATTAAGGCTGGTTCATACTTATGACAAAACGTCCTTTGGAAAAAGTCCAAAATGTGTTCATACTTTTTGTCCTTTGGACTTTTCCCTTTGGATTTTTTCCTTTGGACTTTGTCCAAAAACAAATTCTTAAGTAGCATTCATACTTGGTCCAAAGGAAAAAGTCCAAAGGACGTTTTGGCTTTTCTAAAATTGTCTTTTGGTCTTTGTCCAAAGGACGTTTTGTCATAAGTATGAACCAGCCTTTAACCGATCCTATAATGGAAACAGTTGAAAAATGCATATTGTATTTATTGGCTTTCGTGTTAACTATAATGCTACAAGCCGCAAATAAAAACTGCCGCAAGTAATTGTCGCAAATGCTCCAGAGCTCCGTCTAGGGGAAGAAACCTACAGAGTTATATCCGTTTAAAATAAATATTTAAAATCTTTATTGAACCAGAAATTGTATTGTACGTGTTACCAGCCGCAGAAGTCATAAAAATTATTTTTTGCGTTTATAATAATTTAAGAGAATAAGTTTACAAAAAAAACGGTATTTGATAAATATTACATTGCGATTCCTAATTAGAAAACTTACATAAAAACTTATTGTTAGCTTAAATCAAATTATTTTAAACAAAATATTTTATTGACTTTTTAGTACTTGTGTTAAAAATTTTGTGATTAATTAACTAACGGTAGAGAAACATTTAATACCTCCAAAAAAAAGAAACTTCGTTTCACAATACTATACTTATCCGCTTGTTTTTTGATGAGTGTTGAATTAAATCGAATAATAAAATTGTTCGTCGTTTTGCGCCATTAAGTTTTTCTAAAGTCATTTTTGATTGGAAAATAGTATCTGAAATTTTCCACACACCGTTCCGCAAAAAAACACTTTTTGTGTCAAATATATTTGATCGCTGCATTGTTTAAATTGTACGTTGTTGAAAATAGAACGTTTTTTTGCGCAATTTTTTTCGCTTGCACCAGAATGTTCCCAGACAAGTTCCGAAAAATTCGTGTGGGAGTATCCGCATACCTGACTGAATTCCATTCTTTCTGTCGAAAATTTTTTAAATCAATGTCTAGCCCGTGCGTCCATTTTTCGAATTACCCCCTATATAATTTTCTATTTTAAATCGATTTCTATTGTATTGTTTTGCATTGGTTTAATTGTACTGTAAAATGAATTTAGTCACAATTCTATTGTCAAAATTCTTATTGCAATCAATGCGGTTTGTCTCATCTTATTAATCAGCATATCTTTAGTTCTCGAAAGTGTTAAGTCTATTCCATAAATTTGCGCCATTAAAGTCACAAGGATGTATTATTAAAAAACATTTATTACACTAAAGTTTAGCAAACGTTTTATTTCCGAAACGGTTGTTCATTAGGTTTTTTTGAAATCCTTACCAAAAACATATATTAGAAAGTCACCCGAAAATATTCACCGATTGTCTTGCATTCTTTAAAAGATTTTGAATATAAAAAAATCAAATTTTTCCCACCGGTCGAGCTTTAAAAATTAGCTTGATTTTCCAAAACGTATAATATAAAAAGAAGGACCATAGCGCGCATTAGTGCAAACTCAATGCATATTCTTAACATAATAACTCCCAAAAATTTTCGTTTTCTTTGTATTCGCCCCATTTTACAAAAAAACAGGCCAGTAGTTGTCGTATTTTGTTTTGTTTTGTACAGTTTTCCCGTTGGCTGAATTTCCGCATTCCATTCTATTTTATTTCTGCCTCTTCCACTTTAACAAACGAATTCTCCGATAATCCCACGAGTGTAAACTTAATTGTAGAATAGATTTGTAATGTTTTTAATAACCTTTTAATAGGTGTCTGTCAAAACTGTCTGGGCTATTGATTCACGGGCACCTTGTGTCGTGGATTAAAAAACGATTTTGTTTCAATTTTGATCAATTGTAACTTCAAAATTTATTCGCACCGCAGTTTGCGCGATCGGGGGTTAAGAATACTAACGGCTCAACAATGTCATTTAAGTATTAGGTATTTTTTACAACCAGCCTTTATCGGTAATCCTGCCTTCTTTCAGTATTACGTTTCTTATTGTGCATGTACCTTGCTGTTTGTCTACAATATTGATTTTTGGCATCCTACTTGCCTACTGCATACCTGTTTTCAATTGCGGCACACTTTTAACATGCACTACCTGCCCTGTGTTTAGCTGCATCTTACCCTGCCTCCAAGATATTTTGGCTGCTTCTTTAACTATCTTTGAGGCAACTTTTCTAATCTTATCTGAGTTGTGAGGCAGGTTTTACTATACCTCATAATTTGCCCGTAAGGTAGGTTTTGTTGCTTTACCTGCTATGGGATATTGTCTGCTGCTGCTGCTGCTTCCAATCTGCTTCTTAAGGTCTATTCATACTTATGACAAAACGTCCTTTGGACAAAGTCCAAAGAAAAAGTCCTTTGGACTTTGTCCAAAGGACAAATTCTGAGTAGCGTTCATACTTCGTCCAAAGGACAAAGTCCAAAGGACGTTTTGGCTTGTCCAAAGGACGTTTTGGTTTGTCCTTTGGACTTTGTCCAAAGGACGTTTTGTCATAAGTATGAATAGACCTTTACGTTTCTCTGATGTATTTTTAATGCCTATTACGCGCCTTTTTTGCCTCTTTTAATTTTTATCGGTTTTAATTGGTAGAGGTAGAAATCAAATCGTTTTTTTTTTTGAGAAATAAGCTTTACAAAAGACCTATCAAAAGGGCGTTTTAAAACTTTTTTCGCAATTCCCTGCAAAGGTTTATAAAAACGTTCCGCAAAATTTTTATAACAATTTTTTTGTTAATTGAGGCAATCTGGGGATTGGAGTAAACATCGCAGTCTGTAGTTTGTCTGTTTAGTCATTGATCTATTCCGAAAATAGAGAAAAATGAAGCTGGATTTGTTTTGTTAGTTGTTTAACTCACCGCTGTTACTTTTTTTTAAATAATAAAATTATTGGTCATCTCATTTACTAAAATATTATTGGCTTTATTAATGTATAAATTTATTTTCAGAGACACCTATTTCAAATATTTTACAGTTTTTTAAAGCTTTTTTGATTTTGTTTTTGTTTATTTATATTGTTTTTATTGAATTTATTTTACGGCTGGATGGGTTTAAACGAATAAAACTGTGGAACCTATGGTTTTACTTTTGTAACTTTACCGCTTTACATACCCATTAGGTTCTTTCTAGCTTAATTTCACAGTATCTATTAAATTTAATGAGATTTTTTTCCTGTAGTCGCTGTTATAATAACGTTTAAACTCATGAGTGATCGAAGAAAAAAGATTTGAATTTAAAATTGCACAACTTGAACTTAAACCCAGGGTTTCACAATAAACAAGCGCTGTTGTAAGCGGCATAAAATTTGTTACTTCACGAAATTTTATAGATTACCTAAAATTTGATGTATTTTAAAATCTATTTTTATATATTTCTGCCTTTAGTACAATAGGGTGCATTGATTAAATTGACAGAAAAATTTTATCGTTAACCTAAATCTAAACCAGGACAAATAAAACCAAAACTGAATAGATAAAAAAAATAATTTTCTGGCTTACGTACATAAATTATATTACTTTTTAGAAAGTAAAACCTTAATTACACAATTACGTAAAACTTTCAGCACGCGAATTTTAAAACAAAAGCACGGTTGGAAATTTGCATTGTCGTCAAGCCTTTTTAAGTTTGAGCTAACTAATTTGGTGTTTTAAAAAATTGTTTTAGGTTCAGTTTTTCTAGTGTTATAATTGGGATAATAGGATTCTTCTAAATGCAAAAAAATTTCTAAAAAAAACATCATGTAACTTTTTCATTGAGAGTAATTTGCGTACGGTTTGGTAAATATTTAAGAAAATGAACAAAAAATCTAGGAAATACCTATAAGATACACAGGCAGACATTTGTAACGTAAAGCAAACTGCAGTGAGGTTGGTACTATACTGCAAAAAAACAGTATCATGTGGCAAATTATATGTTTCTTCCAGCAATCATGTTGCTCCATAGTTTTTGCCATCCAAAATGAGAAAAGCTCCGGAGCTCGTATATCTATTTTCTAAAAAAAACCGCGCGATAAGACTTTCAAGATAGCCCACTAACGATTGCAATTTTCGCTCGTTTTCAAATTTTTAAAACCGCAATTAGAACCACAAACTGCAAATATGCAAACATTTCGGAAAAAAACATTTGCATAATCGCCACCGCGTTCGTCGGTTCGGTGCATAACCCGCGGCAAAGTTTTTTTTCTCGCAAACTTTGCAAAAGCGAGAGTGGCTGCAAACGGCGGCCACTTCCGCGTGTAAAATAAAATGCGTTGCAGAAAAAAAAACGCGGAGGAATTTGAAAAATTCTCCCTCGAAGATAACTGGCGGAATCGGTGATGGGAGGCGGGAGAGAAGCGTCGGCAAAGTGAAAACCCGCGGCAAAAGTGCAAAGCCGTGCGTCCCACTCCCGGGAGTGGCGGCGCACTTTACACTTTACAATAGCGCAGATTGCCGTCCTGTGTCTGCCGTGGGATGGCCGTAAAATCTTGTCGCCTCGTGCGGTGACTGCAAAGAATTCGCAAAAAAAAAACGATATAGATACCGTTTGGCCGGATCGGAAGAACCACTTCGCGAAATAAAACAGGAGCTAAGTATATCGGCGCGCTAATTTATTTATTTATAATTATTTATTTTATTGCACCTTGACGCGGTATTTTAAAATTGGTGTAAATTTCTCCCGCAGTTTGTATACTTTTGTTACAATTGCATTTAATTATAAAATATTCATATTATTGATCTTCCCCTGAGCTTCAAAACGGGGCTCCACTTTCCGAGCTCTAGAGTTCCGCCCTGCTTTTTTGCTGTTTTCTTGAATAAATAAAGATTATTTGTAAACTAAAATGTTTTTAAAACTTAATACAAACGAACTACAAAAATAGTCCTAAAAATTTAGATCAAATAACTAAAAACATATTTTAAGGTCTATATCATGGAAACCCGGTAAATCCTATTGTCGAATCAATCTGTAGAAGGTACGATGCGGCAAACTAGGGATAAAAGTATGTATTTTTTAAGAGGCAGCAAAAATGTCTTGAATATAGGCAAAATAAAGAGAACAAAAACCGGTAAAACTGTTTCGGAAGCACATACACAGATGTTACTGACTGGCTGACTGCCTCTTCATGTGAGAGTTTGAGTTGAATCTACCCTGAAAGATAGGTAAAAGGTGCAGATAAAAGTATGACTCTGCAAACCGGAGGCAAGTAGAATGCCCTTAAATTTAGTTAGAAGCCTACTGATGCTCCAACCCTCCATCGTATTATCCTCCGAGAACTTCTTCTATTTAAAAGTGGATGGAGCTCCGGAACTGGCTCCTTGAATATGTAACCTTAAATTTATTTAACCTTTGAATATCTTCTAAATTATTACATAGCTGCCGTTTTTAATAACTATGGGAAAAATTCTAGTTTACAAAGATGTTTGAAATATAATACATTATTCTTTAATTCTTCAGAAAATTAGCTCAAGTAGAGCGGAGCTCCGCAGCCTTACTCTAGAGGTCTAAAGCGCTTAGCTTCGCGAGTAAGGTATGTGACGCTATGAAAACATATATCCTTCAAAATTAAGCACGGCCTTTATCGTGGTTTTGTTTGTAGAAGCAACGGTCAAAAATAAAGATATACCCGAAAATACATCCCATAAAAATAATTTCAGTTGTATATTCATTTGTTGTTACTTTTTTTTTTTTTGATTATTTTTTTAATTTTTTTATTTAAGCTAATTTTATTAGTAAAAACAAAATAATGTCATGTTTTAAAAAATGTTTTGTGAATTTTTTTCTTCAAAATTTACAAAGTATTGTAGCTCTAAAAATGCGGCCAAAATAAGTTATTTTAAAACTTTTTTAAAATTTTAAAAGTAGCTGTAAAAATGCGGTCAAAATATATTAAATATAAATTAAAAATGTATTCTAGATTAGTTAAGGTTTGGTTTACTCATTAAGTACAGAGTTTTTTTCTCCTTATGGTGTATTAACATTGGCGTTATGTAATTTTTTGTTCTTTGTATCAAAACAATTCCCTGTTATTTTACCTGATAAACTGATTATAAATGATCAAAATATTTACAAGATTTATCCGCTATTGCGTGTAACATACAATCTTGGACATTCCCTTGAGTTTGGTGAAGAACTCATATTTGTTGTCGTCAATTCTCCTCTGACTATTAACCGAGTGAGACAACAAACCTTTTTGTTTGTATGCGTTTGTTTATCACTGCTGTATATTTACCATGGCTCCTCGAATGTTCAAAAACGCTTCTTTTTTCCGCGGGAATAATGTAGCAATTGTTGACTTTTGTTCTCGATTGTAACACTTCTGGACCAGGTTAGCTAGCTTTCGGCCGTCAGGAAAGAAATCCGACGACATAACAAATTATATTATCAAACCAAATCGCTTTCCGTGTTGTTTTCTTATGCTCTATTAATACAAATAGTGCAGTTGTAGTAACTAGCTTAATGTATATTTCCTGTTGTTTTTTTTTCAAAAAAAATGGATAAATAAAATGAATCAACGATTTTATCTTTTAATCATTTAAGTTTATTTACGCTTAAAATATTAAGTTATTCTTTCCACAATTTTATTGTTTTCAATAAGCCTTAAAAAATTCTATGGCATTATTTTTACTTTATTCATCAAATTAGATCAAATGCAGGGTCGAATTTCGAAGCTTTAAGCGTCAGGAGTTGCTCATGAGTTCCAAAACCGAAACTTCACTCATTAACTCGAAACTCATGAAAAAACTTCTCAAGTGTAATATCTTAATAAAAAACAAAACGCAGACATAAAAATTATATGTGAGCTGTACAGCTGACACGGGCTAATTGTCTTAAAAAAATTGAAACGCACACATGAAATTGTCTCGTAAGACGACCTTCTGCGGGTTATCGGCTCAGACTTTTGTAGGACGGGGTCCAGTCCAGCGTCAAAGTAGCAGCTGCGACAGAGTCCTATGGACTGTCAATCGCGTGTGCGTACGTGCGTCAAATGCGCGCCGAACAGAACATTTACGTCATTTGTCGCCATCTGTTGCGGAATTTTGCTAAACTTCTTTCTAATGCAATTCTCGACGTTCCCGCAGACTTTTCCTCGGATAATACGCTGCAATTGTCGTGTTTTTTTGTTTTGTTTTTTTTTGGCCAACT
>JASAMX010020522.1:0-13202 GCA_030248175.1 Microlaimidae sp. YZB2_3 | reverse complement strand
AAATATTTAACTAATTAAGTAGTTATCACAACATTAATCTAAGCTTTCGATCGCACTATACTTTTGTCAGACAAAAATTAATATCTAAATTGACATCTAACTTTTGGTAAAAATCATCATAACTCTACCTTAAAGGTGCGGTGCGGAGTCAAACTTTTTGCCTTCCATTTCGATAATTTTCAGTGAAAACCTTATTCCTGCCCCCAATAGCCCACAAAGTTTTTTTCAACAAAATATCTTCAGTGGTTCAGGAGTTATGACCCCCCAAAAATGGCGTTTTTCGACAATTCCGTACGTGACAAATTGCTCAATGAGTATAACGATTAACGTTACAAATTATGCACTCAAAGAAAGCGGATAGTTTTTGCTTTAATTTGATACTTTGATCGTTAAGATTGGTGCGCAACATTTGTAAAAATATTGCGTTTCCCGTACAAAAAACCCTCAACTTTTTTATTAAAAACGCCAAACGACTGCAAAAATAATCAAAATCGAAGACAAAAAGTTTTACTCCGCACCGTACCTTTAAGTAATTTTAACAAGTAGATTTCCTATGGGCTTGTTGTAAAATGAGTGGCAGAAGAAAGTTTTTAAGCCCCTAACATGTTAAATTCACCTTAATTATACCAAAAAACTTATTTAACTGAAAATTTATGCATAAAATTAGCAAAAAAACTTGAAAACGGAGCTCTAGAGTTCTAGAGAAAAAACAAAAAAAATTTCATATTATACTTATAAAACAATTTATTTCAGTTTAACCATATCCGCTAATTCTAATATTTAATAAACGTAGTGTCTTTCATGTGTTACGTGACGTTTTTTATGATTGAAAAAAAAACTTTTATCTGTTTTCAAAATTTCCACAAGTGTATTACATAATCCAAAAAATTACAAGTTAGTTTTATCATTGATTCTTTGCCTAAGGTTTTATTTGATACTATAAGTGTTATTGGCGAGAAAATGTGTGGGTTTTTTTCATTGTGCTTCAAATTTAACAACTTACCATAAAATAATTAGATCTAATTGAAATATTTTCTAACTTATTTATAAAACCATGTAGATGAAATACAGTATTTTAAATTTTGAATACAAGGTTTTAAAACAGAATTTAAATTCTTAGCTATATCATTCAACATTAACTTGTACATAAATTTGATAACGCGAACCAACCTTAAACCGTACGGATTAGGTATAACAGCCTAAAACTAAAAATTATCTAAAATAATACTAGCAGTCAGAAAATTTCTCAATGTATTATAAATTTCAATGTGTTATGTATTATATTACACTATCCCTTAAATGTCATAATTAATTATTTGTAAATTATATTCTTTTTGTAACATAATGCTTTAACTCAATTCAATAATAAAAATTTGATTATTTTATTTAACACTTTCAAAATTATAAACAAAAACAATGATTTCTTAATGTATTATTTCAATGTTTATTATGATATATTACAGTATGTTGAAAAATTTAAAATGTGAATTTCACTTGTAATTTACTTGGTTCCATTATCTTTTTTTTTGACATTTTGTGTTGAATTAATTTTTATTTTAGTTTTTATTATTAAAAATAGGTCTCTCTAAACAAAAATAATAGTTTTTAAATTATTACTTTATTGTTTTTCGAAAAAAGAAGCGGTAACGTAAATCATTGTTTTTTGTAGTAAGTTTATAATTTTACAGAAGTAAAAAGATACAAACAAATAGTAAATATCGCTTTTTTAATAGTAAAAAAACGTTAGTTATAAGTCATTTATGTTTTTATACTTACATGAATTACAAAATTTACTCACGTTATCTAAATATAGTTGGCGCAGTGCCGTGGGTTAAGTTGCAGTGTGGCACCCCCGCCCCACCGATGATTGGAATTATTTTTTATAAAATATAAATAATAATAAGAAGAAAAATATGATAAACATGAATTACAAAATTACCAGGCGCTCTAGTTATAGTTGTCGCGGTGCCGTGAAGCTAAATCGCAGTGGGCGCTCCCGCGCCACCGATGATTGCAAGTTTTTTTTTGGAATAAAAAATTAGAAAAAGAAGAAGATGATGAACATAAATTACAAATTTAATCCAGATTCTCTGATTATAGTTGGTGTGGTACCGCAGGGTTAAATTGCCACGTGAACGATGAAAAAATATTGATTTTAAGATAATGAGCGTTAGAATTATAATAATAAATAGAAGAATATGAACATAAACTACTAAAAATTTTCCCAACGTTCTCTAATTATAGTGTGCTGTGGGGCTAAACCGGCGCGTGGTGCTTCCGCGCCACTGACACATTATTATTTTTTAATAAAACTTTGAATTAATTTTGTCATCAGTAATGTAAGAATTAAAAAAAAGACTCTGTTGTTTTCGCCGTTTTCCGCGCGGTTGAAGCAGATGGCGCTGGGAACTGGTTCGATTTTTGCCACCAATTAAAGCCGGTCTGTTTTTTTGTGCGGTTTCTATGAAGGGCTGTTCGTTGTCTGCTCTGTACAATCCTTATTGTTGCCAAAAGACTGTTATTGTGCGGTTGGAGTTTTTATTTGTCTATTTTTTCAATTTATTATTTTGATCAATAAATCGATAACAAGGACCTAAATGAAAAAAGTGGCTCCTAAGAAAGTTGCGTAATATTTTCTTTTTTCCAATGAGCCCATATTTATTTTTGATCAATCAGTAACGAAGGAGGAATATCGATTTTAAAAATTGAGCGTTAGAATAATAATAATTATAATAATAATAATAAGAAGAAAAAGATGAACATGAATCTCAAAATTTACCCACGTTTTCTAAATATGGTTGGCGCGGCGCCACGGGGCTAAATCGCCCCGCGCCACCCATGATTGTTAGAACATTTTTTAAGCTTCATTAACACTTTTTTAAAATTAAAAATACTTTCTAAATTGTAAAAGGTAAAATAATATTATATTATTGCGAGTACAAGCGAATATGTTCGCTTTCTAACTTGTTTCAAGTTGTTAGTTTTAGTCATATTAATTAGCTAACTTATTTTTTAGCAAAAAATCATAAAATTAATGTCACGTAAACTTTGCAATGAAATTGTTTTTGTGATTTTGTACAATTTTTAGTGATTTCTCGAGATTTATCATGATAAATCTCAATATATGTTTATGTTTTTTAAATGTTTTTTAAATATGTTTTTGCAAAAACATATTTCCCAAGAAAATTTCCAATTATACATTAAGTTTTTTCATAAAATTGTGCAAGAAAAAACACAACATTTCCAACGCACGGCACTTTCTGTGCATATAACACTGATTTCTTACGCAGTGATTTTTCTTGCTGTCAATACCCGTGCTTTTAGTGCATTTAACGCAAAAGTGAAAGAAAAGTTCCCACATGCACTGCAAAACACTAACACTGTGTTAAAAATTGCGTTAACAATTAATTTAAAAAAACAACCGAAATAGAAATAGCCTATGAAATAGAAGAAAATGACGGGTTTTCAGTATTAAAGTCGCACAAATCCGAATTTTCATCAAATTTTTTGTTTAAAACTTTGGTTTTTACCATTTTTGGGTTATATATGCTTATTTTTATTAAAAATATAATTATAAAAACCTTAAACTAAATTAGCAATTTTTTTAAAAATAAAAGCTCAAAGATAATTTTTATTGGAATCTTTACTTAAACACTTTTACTGGTATTTATAAAATTTTCGACCGGATTCATACGAACTGGGTCTGTAACTCTTGGTAAGAAAACTTTGGACCGGGTGGTACACCTTTTAGACTGTGTCCAGTTTATAATATCGTTAATTTTTGACACGTAATGATTGATTTTTTAAGAAAATTTTATTCGAAAACTTTTTTTGAATTAAATACAAACAATTCATACTAATCTCTTCTTTAAAAAATTCATGTTTGGTGTCTTTTGGGCTGTATAAAAATATTGAACTTGCTAAAAAAAGTGGATTGATTCCGCAGAGTTTTCCTGCCAAATTAAGCGGACCCAATGTCAAATAGACCTTAATTTATGAATACCAGTGTAGTTTCAGCAATAAATTTTAAAATGCTAAAATAAATACAAGAAATCAACTTAAATTTTTTATTTAAAAAAATGTTTTAACATCTAGAAATTTTAAAACAGTTTCAATAACACCTAAAAATAAAAGTAAGAATATAATATAATCCAAACAAAAGTCACATGAGCGAATTTATTAGCAATTATTACCGATTTCTGCTAATTTTTTGTACGCGGCGACTTTGTAAACGTGTCACAAAAACGAGTTTGGTGTACAAAATTTCGCTGTGCGAGAAAATTTTTATTGAGTGCACAAAAAGTAGCTTGCGCCGAAAAGTAAGATGTGCATCTTTTTTTAAAATTTAGTTAAAAGTTTACTGTACACATAGCTGAAAATTCTCTTGGGTTATCTATCACTATATATCTATATTTATTATATATATATAAATAGAGATGGTTTTTATGCTTCAGATCTTCATTTTTTAGATACGACTCGATTAATAGGGATATTATTAAATAGATTCCCTATTTTTAGTTATTCTGAATTCTGAGCGTAACATTTTGATTTTTTTATTATATAATAATATGAGTTATTTATATCTTGTTTATATCGAAATATATACCATTTTTCGCTATGTGTCCGTAATTTACTAATTTTAAAGATGCCTCTTATTTTCGGCGCCTATTTTTTGTGCCTCATAAATTTTCTCGCCGCGAATTTTGTCCACTCGTTTTTGTGCGTTTCAGTTCGCCGCGTCTCTTCAATCTATATCCTCTAGATTCGCTCGTGAACTTATTCTGTTCTTACTTTTATTTTTAGGTGTTATTGAAACTGTTTTAAAAATTTCTTTAGGGATGTTAAAATATTTTTTTAAATAAAAAATTTAAGTTGATTTCTTGTATTTATTTTTCAGCATTTTAAAATTTATTGCTGAAACTACACTGGCCTAAATTCATAAATTAAGGTTCTATTTTAACCCCTATTGGGTCAGAATTTAATTTGGCAAAAAATACTCTGCCAGAATGCAATCCATTTTTTCAGCAAGTTCAATATTTTTATACCGCCCAAAAGACACCAAACATGAATTTTTTAAAAGAAGAGAGATTGGTAAAATTGTTTGTATTTTAATTCAAAAAAAGTTTTCAAATAAAATTTTCTTAAAAAATCAACTCATTGCGTGTCAAAAATTAAACGATATTATAAACTGGAACACATTCTAAAAAGGTGTACCACTTTTTCCGACCTTTTCTTGCCAAGAGTTACAGACCCCGTTTGCTATGAATCCGGTCGAAAATTTTATAAATGAATTCCCAGTTAAAAAGTGTTTAATTAAAGATTCCAATAAAAATTACCTTTTAAGCTTTTATTTTAAAAAAATTGCTAATTTAGTTTGAGGTTTTTTATAATTATATTTTCAATAAAAATAAGCATATATAGCCCGAAAAATGGTAAAAACCAAAGTTGTAAGCAAAAAATTTGATGAAAATTCGGATTTCTGCGACTTTAAACAATACTGAAAACCCGTCATTTTCTTATTTATTTCATAGGCTATTTTATAATTTTCATTTGTTTTTTTTAAATTAATTGTTAATGCAATTTTTAACACTAATATTAGTGTTTTGCAGTACATGTGGGAACTTTTTTCTCCACTTTTGCGTTAGATGGAGCTGGAGGCACGGGTATTTGAGAGCGGAGAAAAATCGGCTGCGTAAGAAATCAGTGTTATATGCGGAGAAAGTACCATGCGTTGGATACATATATATTTTTTTTCTTGCACAATTTTATGAAAAAACTTAATGTATAAATTGGAAATTTTTCTTCGGAAATATGTTTTTGCAGAAAACATATTTAGAAAACATTTAAAAAAACATTCAAAATTTACATATATTGAGATTTTATATCATGGATAAATTTACGAGAAATCCGCTAAAAATAGTACGAAATGCAGCAAAAAAAAATTCAATTGCAAAGTTTAGCATGAACATTAATTTTATGATTTTTTTGCTAAAAAATAATTTCACTAATTGGTGTAATTTGAAATTAACAATTTGAAACAAGTTAGAAAGCGAACATATTTCGCTTGTACTCACAATAATATAATATTATTTTACCTTTTTCTACATTTCAAGAAAGTATTTTTAATTTTAAAAAAGTGTTAATGAAGCTTAAAAAAATGTTCCAACAATCATGGGTGGCGCGGGATCGCCACGGGGCGATTTAGCCCCGTCTTTTGCGCCGCGCCAACCATATTTAGAAAGCATTGGTAAATTTTGATATTCATGTCTCTTTTTTCTTTTTCTTTCTTTATTATTATTATTATAATTATTATTATTCCTATTAACGCTATAATTTTTTAAATCAAATATTCCTCCTTTTCAGGTTTTTCTGATTGATAAAAAATGACTATGGGCTCATTGAAAAAAAGAAAAATATTACGCAACTTTCTTTATGGAAGGCCACTTTTTTCATTTTGGTCCCACTTTTGTTTTCTGATTTATTGATCAAAATGAATCAGCAACTGAAAAAAATAAGAAACAAATAAAAGATTTCCAACCGCACGAAAATAACAGTCTTTTGGCAACAATAAGGATTGTACAGAGCAGACAACGAACAGCCCCTTTCATAGAAACCGCACAAAAAAACAGGGGACCGGTTTTAATTGGTCGCGAAAATCGAACCAGCTCCCAGCGCCATCTTGCTTGGAGCCGCGCCGGAAAACGGCGAAAACAACAGGAGTCCTTTTTTTTAATTCTTACATTAATAATGAAAAAATTAATTCAAAGTTTTATTTAGAATATAATAATGTGTCAGTGGCGCGGAAGCGCCGCGCGCCGGTTTAGCCCCACAGCACACTATAATTAGAGAACATTGGGAAAATTTTTAGTAGTTTTAGTGTTCATATTCTTCTATTTATTATTATAATTCTAACGCTCATATATCTTAAAATCAATATTTTTTCATCGTTCACGTGGCAATTTAACCCTGCGGTACCACACCAACTATAATCAAAAAAATCTGGATTAAATTTGTAATTTATGTTCATCATCTTCTTCTTTTTCTAATTTTTTATTCCAAAAAAAAAACTTGCAATCATCAGTGGCGCGGGAGCGCCCACTGCGATTTAGCTTCACGGCACCGCGACAACTATAACTAGAGTACCTGGTAATTTTGTAATTTCATGTTAATCATATTTTTCTTATTATTATTATTTATATTTTTATAAAAAATAATTCCAATCTCGTGTGGGGCGGGGGGTGCCACACTGCAACTTAACCCACGGCACTGCGCCAACTATATTTAGATAACGTGAGTAAATTTTGTAATTCATGTAAGTATAAAAACATAAATGACTTATAACTAACGTTTTTTTACTATTAAAAAAGCGATATTTACTATTTGTTTGTATCTTTTTACTTCTGTAAAATTATAAACTTACTACAAAAAACAATGATTTACGTTACCGCTTCTTTTTTCGAAAAACAATAAAGTAATAATTTAAAAACTATTATTTTTGTTTAGAGAGACCTATTTTTAATAATAAAAACTAAAATAAAAATTAATTCAACACAAAATGTCAAAAAAAAAGATAATGGAGCCAAGTAAATTACAAGTGAAATTCACATTTTAAATTTTTCAACATACTGTAATATATCATAATAAACATTGAAATAATACATTAAGAAATCATTGTTTTTGTTTATAATTTTGAAAGTGTTAAATAAAATAATCAAATTTTTATTATTGAATTGAGTTAAAGCATTATGTTACAAAAAGAATATAATTTACAAATAATTAATTATGACATTTAAGGGATAGTGTAATATAATACATAACACATTGAAATTTATAATACATTGAGAAATTTTCTGACTGCTAGTATTATTTTAGATAATTTTTAGTTTTAGGCTGTTATACCTAATCCGTACGGTTTAAGGTTGGTTCGCGTTATCACATTTATGTACAAGTTAATGTTGAATGATATAGCTAAGAATTTAAATTCTGTTTTAAAACCTTGTATTCAAAATTTAAAATACTGTATTTCATCTACATGGTTTTATAAATAAGTTAGAAAATATTTCAATTAGATCTAATTATTTTATGGTAAGTTGTTAAATTTGAAACACAATGAAAAAAACCCACACATTTTCTCGCCAATAACACTTATAGTATCAAATAAAACCTTAGGCAAAGAATCAATGATAAAACTAACTTGTAATTTTTTGGATTTTGTAATACACTTGTGGAAATTTTGAAAACAGATAAAAGTTTTTTTTTCAATCATAAAAACGTCACGTAACACATGAAAGACACTACGTTTATTAAATATTAGAATTAGCGGATATGGTTAAACTGAAATAAATTGTTTTATAAGTATAATATGAAATTTTTTTTGTTTTTTCTCTAGAACTCTAGAGCTCCGTTTTCAAGTTTTTTTGCTAATTTTATGCATAAATTTTCAGTTAAATAAGTTTTTTGGTATAATTAAGGTGAATTTGGCATGTTAGGGGCTTAAAAACTTTCTTCTGCCACTCATTTTACAACAAGCCCATATGAAATCTACTTGTTAAAATTATTTAAAGGTACGGTGCGGAGTAAAACTTTTTGTCTTCGATTTTGATTATTTTTGCAGTCGTGTGGCGTTTTTAATAAAAAAGTTGAGGGAACAACTTTTTTGTACGGGAAAACGCAATATTATTTTACAAATGTTGCGCACCAATCTTAACGATCAAAGTATCAAATTAAAGCAAAAACTATCCGCTTTCTTTGAGTGCATAATTTGTAACGTTAATCGTTATACTCATTGAGCAATTTGTCACGTACGGAATTGTCGAAAAACGCCATTTTTGGGGGTCATAACTCCTGAACCACTGAAGATATTTTGTTGAAAAAAATTTTGTGGGCTATTGGGGGCAGGAATAAGGTTTTCACTGAAAATTATCGAAATGGAAGGCAAAAAGTTTGACTCCGCACCGCACCTTTAAGGTAGAGTTATGACGATTTTTACCAAAAGTTAGATGTCAATTTAGATATTAATTTTTGTCTGACAAAAGTATAGTGCGATCGAAAGCTTAGATTAAATGTGTCAGTGAGTAGTATGTAACTGAACGAAGTAGCGTTACAATATGGAGAAGTTTCACATTTGTCTTTAGCAAGGTTTAGTTGCCAGGTTTTTGACCACTCAGCCACTTTTTTAAGATCTTTTTGCATTTTAAAAACTTGAAGATTCATAGCTTCATTATTACTTATTTGAGTAGTCTGTATATATTTTCACATCATCTGCGAATAATATAATTTTTGACTCTTTTACACAGTTAACAATATCATTGATATAAATTAAAAATAAGAGTGGGCCCAAAACTGAACCTTGCGAAACTGAACTGGTTACTTTGTATGAGGAGGAAACAGAATTATTAATAACTACTTTTAATGTCCTGTTAGTCAGAAAGGCACTGATCCAATTAAGAAAATTTCCTGTAACTCCATATTGTTTAAGTTTGTATAAAAGTTTTTGGTGAGAAACAGAGTCAAAAGCTCTGGCAAAGTCCTAAATAGATAACATCTACAGACTTCTTGTTTTTTAGGCTTAAAGTCGAATTATTTCCTACTGCTCTTAGTTGCGTGACCTGTTGAACTTTTGTCCAAAAAACCATGTTTAAATCTTGATAATATTTTATGGAACAAGGAGTAAAGTTTGTCACGAACTAACACCTCTATGGTTTTACAGGAGAAAAGGTTAATGAGATTGGTCTATAGTTTTCTTTTCTGTTTTTTAATTTCTTTTTTAAATATGGGAATAATTAAGGCTATTAGCCAATCATTTGGTAGTTTTCCAGTTTCAAAAGATTTGTTAAAAATTTTAGCTAAAGGTTCAGCCAGTACTTTTGCAAGGCGCTTCAAAAAATAGGCAGGTAGACAATCAGGAGTTTTAGAAAATTTATTTGGCAATTTTTTTAACACTTTTAACACTTCATTCGTTGAGAATTTCATATTTTCTAGTTTAATTTTAGTTTCAGGATGAAATGGAGGAAAATTTCCATCATCAGTTGTAAAGATGGAACTAAAATATTCAGCAAATATTTCAGCCTTTTCAGAGTCTTCAAATGCAAGAGACGCAATAACTGCGCCACGTAGTGGCGCAAAACATACGCGAAGCGTTGAACGGGGGGTCTGGGGGGTGTCCCCCATCCGCCGAAGGCGAAAATTTTTTAAATATACACTTAAAACTTGCTTAAAAATTGTCTCCAGCAATTTTTATAGTTTTATAGTTTTAGTTTTATTTTTATAACCTAATTCTTACACAAAAAGTTTATTACATAAATAGCGGCATCAAGCCGACACGGAGCGTCGACCGGGGGGTTTGGGTTGCCCCCCAACCGCCGAAGGCAAAAATTTTAGGAAATATGCACTAAAAACTGCTAAAAAATTGTGTCCAGCGAATCATATGGCAATATTTTTACATGAGTTTCGATAACCTAAAGCTTTATCAAGTTGTTTGTTACTGTGGTAGGAGCACCAAGCCGACGCAAGGCGACGGCCGGGGGGTCTGGGGGTGTCCCCCCAGCCGCCAGAGGCGGAAATTTTTTTAAATAAGTACTAAAAGCTGCTTAAGAATTGTTTCCAGCCAATCATATAAGCATAGATTTACTGTTTTTATAACCTAATTCCTAAACAAATTGTTTGTTACAGCTTTAAATTAATATGATGTTTAAATTTTGTACTATATCCAAATAAGGTTTTTTTTATTATATTAATATTCGGAAACAACCTGATTTATATATAATTGGCTAAATTATTTAAGAATATGCGCGACTGCAAGGGGTTTGTAACTTATAAGCAAAAAGTGCGGTTGAACAAATAAAAAGAAAAAGTTTCACCTTCCTGGGAAGCGGGGAAAAATTTTTCATTCTGTAATTTTATGCATTTAAGATGCACTACATTTTTATAACCTGAAAACAAAAAAAGTAAAGGGGAGACCCTTACAAAAATGGGGGGGGGCGGACCGCCCACCTAAGTATGGAAACGGCCAAACGGGGGGGGGGGGGCGGTCGCCCCCTTCCCGCCCCCCCCCCTATATACGCTACTAGCTTATATTTATATCATTTTATGCAATTTTTTTTAATATATAACCTTTGCTTGTATATTGCAACAGGTTATCTTTTGTAAATTGATTATACTTTTCCTCATAATATTTTTTAAAAATTTTTTTGTGTTCTTTGTACAACCCACATCAATTTTTTGCTTTTAATCAGTTACCAAATCGAAGTTTTAAATCTACTAGTTTAATTTCCATTTACATACTTTTATTGTAATAAAAATAGAAAATGAGGTAGAAAAAGGTGGGAGGGTTTTAGAGAAACCTAAAAAACATTTTTGATGGTTATATTTATAAAAAATTATATATATGCAACAATAAACTGCAATATACCTAACAAAATTAAATAATATGATATTATATTGCATATAAATATATTAGTAAAGTATATACCTTTTCCTTATTTGTTTTCTGCGTTAAAACTAAAACAGTAACAAAACATGAGGATTATTATTAATAAATACAATAACTATTGCCAAAAAATATGTTTCGCTCCTAATTCTAGACATATTTTTTGATCAAGCTTTAAGAATATGATAGTCGGAGCTTCTCAATAGAATCCACCATATTACTTAAGAGGCTCGTAATAAAAACTTAAATATTTAGCCCTTAGAATTTATAATTATAAAGTATATGAATAGCTGAAAGCAAAGGTTAAGTTAAATAAAACTATTATTTTTAATTATAAGGTGTTGCAGCCGAATTAAAGTTTTTATTACGTATTATAAAAAATTTTGAAACGTATGAGAATAAGAATCTTGTTAAATAAATTGCTATACCGTGCTATCCTCGCTCCCGTTCCGCCTACGTTTTTTGCCGCGCTGTTCACCTACGGCTTCATCTTCATCGCGCTGTGCCTCGACCGCTGCGCCGTCCTCGTTCACCGTTGCTTCTGTTGCTGGAAAGGTTGTTTCCGGCGGCGCTGACTTGGACCGGCCGTCGTCAGCGGCTACTCCATGCAGGTGAATGGCCGGTCCCTGACTTGCAGATTGGATGATGTCCGTCGGCGAAACTAGAACGGTGGACGTCCGTGCCACGCTGCTACTGGCTTCGCTGGTATTCATGATAGTAAGAGAAAAAAATATTATAATATTAATCGAAGAAAAATACAGTATAGTCGTTAAATATAACAAATATAGTGATTGAAAAAATTCTTGAAACTTCTGCTTTTATACAAAAATTAGCCATACATAAAAGGGTTTTGCCGAAAAAAACCGATTTGATTAAAATAAGACTATATATATGTAATAACATGTGCACAAAGGTTCCGAAATATTGTGATTTCAAAACCTATTGTATTATAATTGGCATGCAGCCAAATAATACTTTGACATGATAATAATATTAATGCATGTGCGATAGATATGTATGCCTCCAGGTAATATTTGAACTGATAACCAAAGAAAATACTGACCCATCTCGGGTCAAAAGAACCATCCCATCACGGGATGAATGGCGTGATCCATCACGGATCTATAGCTGGGGAATGAGAATTTTCAAAAATGTAGTAAATAAGTTAAAATTAGCAATACAAAGTAGCAAAGACTTAAAGTTAAATTTTTTCTATACTCTTATTGCTTTTTGCAAAATTCTATAAGCCTGTTAATATCTTTACGATTGTTGATACCAAATTTTATAAGCATTGGCCGATATTTATGCCCAAAATCTATGCATGTTTCAGATAATTCTTTATCACTATAGTAAAGCGACTTGAAATGTTTGTATAGTTGCGCAACTTTATTTAAAAAATTATTTCTGTTAGAACAAATTCTTCCTATACGAATAAGTTGCGATAAAAATACAGTTTTACCGAGGTTTTTTGATACGTTGCTATGTTTATGTACATAACGAACAACATGGAAGCTAAAAACATCGGTTTTATTAAAAACATCTATATCAAAAGTGCCATTATCACATTTAATATCTAAGTCAAGATAATCGCATTGATATAAACTGCTTGATGTTTTAGAAAGCGGCAATGACGCTGAAGAATTTAAATTTATAATTAATTTTATGCATTTAAGATGCACTACATTTTTATAACCTGAAAACAAAAAAAGTAGAGGGGAGACCCTTACAAAAATGGGTTTCTTTTTAAATTCTTTTAAATTTAAATTCTTTAAGT
>JASAMX010020520.1:0-11172 GCA_030248175.1 Microlaimidae sp. YZB2_3 | reverse complement strand
GTGGTATTTTACTGTACTTCAACTCACCGTATTGTATAATGGATTAATTATAAAAAGCGCGCGAAAATACTGTATCAAATACTTATCTTTCGTAGTATGCAGATGAGGCGATAGAAAGCGCGCGAAATTTTGATCGATTGATCTGCATACTACGAAAAGATAAGTAGGAGTACGGTAATTATCCATTATGGTGACACTTATGTATATTGCATACTTCATGTATAAACTGCATTTCAGTGCAAGGTGCCTATAAAATATCCGGAAAATATTTCTCTTTTTGATTTTCAAAATGAATTAAATTAAGGTAATTTTGAAATTATAAGTTTATAATTCTGTATAAAGAGTTTTTGTATAAAATATGATTGTTTTTTTGCAACTGTTTCCATTTAAAACAAACTTTAAAAATTAAGCTGGTTATTCAATTTAATTTTTTTTAATAGTTACTCGTGATTTTTTTAATTTTTGAATGAAACGCTAATCCTACAGATTACAAAAATATAAAAATTCAACGTGACCTCTTTTTATTTTAGCTGATTTGGCGACACAGCTCAGGAAATACAAACTCTTCAAATCAGACTTGCAAACCCCCTACAGTTATAAGAATATTATTGTAAAAGTAGGATCTTCCGAGGGGGGGGGGTTAGATTTTAAAATCTAGAGGGGGGTCAGGGGTAAAAATTCGGAAATTTGGGAGGAGGGGGGCCTCCCTAGATTTTCGTCTAGAGGAGGGGGAGGAGTCCCAAAATTTCGAGGCTGGGGGAAGGTGGACCCCACCCTGCATCCCCTTTCTCACCTATGGGGTGGACTCCACCCTAATCCCCCTTTGTTCAGACCTGTGCACTGCCCTCCCCCCGGGGTTAAAACGGGGGAGGGCAATTCCAAAATGGGGGGGCACGGGGGGCAACTTTTTGAAAACGAGGGGGCAATAAAACGGGGGGGGGCAAGCAGGGGGAAAAGAAAAAAAGAGAAAAAAGGAGAAAAAAAAGAGAAAAAGAAGGGAAAAGGGAAAAAAAGGGAACAAAAAAAGCGGAACTAAGGTAAAAATAGGTCTAAACTGGCTTACAATACATTGAAATAGGCTAAAAACTGCAAAAAATGCGCGATGATGGCGTCATCATAGGTCAAAAATGGCGTCATATTTTTAGGGTACTTTTTCATTTTTCGGCGGGGGCAATAAAACGGGGGGGGAGACAAACTCCTCCAATAAAACGGGGGGGGGGCATTTTTCAGACCGTGCACAGGTCTGTTTTTTCACTCTATGATTATTAACGGAAAAAGATATACAACACATCAATACAAAAAAAAAGTTATCATGTTCAGACCTGTGCACTGCCCTTTCCCCCGCAAATTTTCCAAAAAACAACGGAGGGGGGGGGGGGCATTTCCAGACCGTGCACAGGTCTGCATGTTTGTGAATAAATCCCCCCCCCACCCTGCTCTATCTCAAAAATTATTTCATCCCAAATCCTGCTCCTATGAGCGGTAGCTACACCGATCGCATTGCATCATACCTTTGAAATCCACTTCTCCATTTCCGTCCGTGTCGAAGATGTCTATGACTCTTTGAACGAGCGGGTTCTGCTGAAGTTCCGGCAGGGACATGAACTCCTCCACGCTGAGGCTTCCGCTTCCGTCCAGATCCAATTTCTTAAACCTCCGCGCCAGACGACGGATCTCATCCGCGTCGACTAAAACATTTTGTTTCATTTTTGCATAATATAATCCAGACCTGTGCACGGTTTGAAAATGCCCCCCCCCGCTTTATTGGAGGATTTACCGCCCCCCCCCCGCGGAAAAGTGATAAAGTACCCAAAAATTATGACGATTTTTACCTATTATGACGCTATCATTCAAGGGCGTAGCCAGGGGGGGTTGTAGAGGTGGCAACCCCCCTCCCCCTTTTGGGTTGGCGGAGGTAAAAATTTGGGGGTCCGAAGAGAACAATTTTTAAAAATTTCCTCGCGCTTCGCTCCGCTCAGCGCTCGACATTTATGTACCTTTTTACAACATTTAAGTGATGTTTTTAATGAATTTCAAAGACAATTTTAGAAAATTTTTTCGTGCTATCGCACGATTTTTAATGTTATACCTTTTTAAATCGGAAATTTTTCAAGTTTAACTTAAAAAAACAATACAAATAACAACAAAAAGAATCACCTAGCGAAGCGCAAAAAATTTTACCCTTTTTTAATGTCTTTTTTACGGTATTTTGAAAATTTGGAGTACAACCTCCTACAACCCCCTCTTTCGAAAAATTTGTATGGAGTACAACCCCCCTTTCCGAAATCCTGGCTACGCCCCTGCTATCATTGCCAAATTTTTGCAGTTTTTAGCCTATTTCAATGCAATTTAAGCTATTTTAGACCTATTTTTACCTTATTTTCGCTTTTTTGTCCCTTTTTTCCTTTTTCCTTTCTTTTTCTTTTCTTTTTTCTCTTTTTTTTCTTTCCCTCTGCTTGCCCCCCGTTTCAAAAAAGTTGCCCCCTCCATTATAACCCCGGGGGGGAGGGGCAGTGCACAGGTCTGATATTGCGGGCATATGTGTTTAGATTAGGGGAAAGGTTATACTCCTAAAAATCTCGAAACTGTCGACACTCTTCCCTCTTCCCCTGAAATTTTAAGAGTATCGTGAACCTACCACTACCACCCCCCCCCGCCAAAAAAAAACAAATCAGAAAGGCTGTCCACCATCTCCAAACTATTTCATTCTGACGATTCTCCTAGTGTTTTAGAACTGACCCCCACTCCTGCCTCATGGAAAAAAAAATTAGTTGTTATTTTTATTTTAAATTTTTTATGAAACAAATTTCCTCGTAAATTAAGTATTTAAATCAAACTTACAATTGGAGCACATTTCCATGGGGAGCGAACTTTCATTACCCTAAAAATACATATAAATTTGAATTGTTTTAATTGCTTTCATGAGAAATCAGTGAATCTTAGTTTATAAAATTTCAATAAAATAAACAGATTTTAATTTATTTAATGTTGATTTGATTTTATAAATAAAAAAGAAATTATATACGTGTAAAATTTATTTATTTATTTCTTTATTTTGTAAAATTTTGTAAATACTTTTACAAATTGTAAAAATACCTACACAAAAAATGCATCCATTAGTTTTCAATTTAAAATAAATTTAATAAAGAAATGTCCATATATGCATAGGTGAGAAAGGGGGGTGGGGTCCACACCCCCAAGCCTCGAAATTTCGGGGATCCCCTAGACGAAAATTTAGGAGGCCTCCTCCCCTCAAATTTCCGAATTTTTTACCCCTGACCACCCTCTAGAGTTTGAAATCTGACCCCGCCCCTCATCCCCCCTCGGGCCCGTGGGGCAGAATGACCCTGGGGGAGAAAATTTTTAATTTAAGGCCCTAAAATACACTAGAAATTTTAATTCCAGATGATACATATCATAGGTGTCCGACCCCTGACGGCTAGGGGGGGGTTTGACCCCGGGGTCAGACCATTTTTTACCATTTTGTAGGCCCAGGAGGGGGGGTCAGCCTGGACCAAATTTTCGAAAAATTTTGACCCCGGGGTAGCCTGGACTGAAGGGTCCTTAGGGGGGGGGGGGAAGCCTGGACTGGGGTACTTAGGGGGGGAATAGCCTGGACTTGCCAAAAAACTTTTGGAAACTGTTAAAAACGTTAACATATTATAAGAGGTACCTTTTTATTGATTTTTTTTGCTTCCGGTAAAAGTTTGACCTACTTTCTGCTATTTTCCGGTTACATAATAAATAATAATAATCATTGTATTTTGTTTTCATTTCATTATTTTGCATGCGGCAACTTGCCGGCAGATGTTTAACGAACGGCGGCAGCGCAAAAAAACGGACCGGTCGTTTAAAAAAAACGGACCGTTCGTTTTTAAAAAAACGGTTTGTTTTTAAACGAACATCTGAATTTTATTTTTTTTTTTTTAATGTAACGTACCAACCAGTTTGTAAAAAACCTAAGGTTTATTATAAATTATAAAAATTTGTATAGAACACTAAAATTATTGTTATATTTATGAGGAATAATACGTGTATAAAGTTATCGCACGAAATCGTGCGCGCACGAATTTTGAGCCTGTATATTTTCAGTCGCGCGCACGAAAAAAACGATTTATCCTATCGCACATTAAGTAGATAGGGGGGGGTGGAACAGCTGTTAGGGGGGGGGAGGGTCAAAAACCGCCTTCAGGGCGGGGGGTCGGCCTGGACCGGGGTTTTAGGGGGGAGGGAGGGTCTAAAATGGGCGCTAGGGGGGGGGGTACCTTGGACCGGCCCTCAGGGGGGGGGCCGGTCCGGGCAGTCCAGGCTGGTCGGACACCTATGGGGGGGGCTTGTCGGGGTGGGGGGTGTGGGGTGGCGCTTTATACATATTACAAAATTTAAGGTTTTTTATCTTTTTACATTTAAAACATTTGTTTAAAACGTAAAAAAAACTTAATGCTGTTCATAGTAGTTTTATTTAACATTACATCCCTTAACGAACGGCATAAATCGATTTGAAATCAAAAAACTGAGATAAATTGTCAATTTAAACTACCCGCGAAGCGTGAAAATTTTGGTTTTTTGACTATTAATATGCTTTTGAAAGGCATTAGGAAAGTTTTTGTAATGATTTCGGGGGGAGGGGGCGGCCGCCCCCCAAAATAACCCACAAAAATTTTTTCAATAAAATATCTCCAGTGGTTCAGCAGGAATTATGACACCCCAAAAATGGCGTTTTTCGACATTCTGTAAGTAAAAATTTTTTTCAGTGAGTATAACGATTTAAGTTACAAATTATGCACTCAAATAAAGCGGCTATTTTCGACTTTAATTTGATACCTTGATCGTTAGGATTGGTGCAGTATTTGTCGAGATATTGCGTTTTTTGCACAAAAAAAACCTCCATTTATTGGCTAAAAACATGAAGTGAAGGAAAAAGGTTGTGAAAACTTCATAAATTCACTGCCGCCGTTTGGTGTTTTTTAAGAAAAAATCGCGGGTTTTTTGTACGGAAAACGCAATATTTTAACAAGTACTGCACCAATATTAACAATCAAGGTAGATTCTTTTGCCGCGTCCTCTTGGCGAAAAGTTCCGTTTTTATAATTTGAACGCCTCTTTTTTTCACTGTTTTTCTTAACAGTAAAAAATGATTGAGTATCGAAAATAATGTCATTTTTGTCTAGATAAAACTCCATATTATTTCAGACCTGTGCACTGCCCCCCGGGGTTTAAATGGGGGGGGGCAATTCCAAAACGGGGAGGCACAGGGGCAACTTTTTTGAAACGGGGGGGGCAATAAAACGGGGGGCAAGCAGGGGGAAAGAAAAAAAAAGAGAAAAAAAGGGGAAAAAAGAAGGGAAAAGAGAAAAAAAAAGGACAAAAAAAGCGAAAATAAGGTAAAAATAGGTCTGAAATGCCTTAAAATACATTGAAATAGGCTAAAAACTGCAAAAAAATTGCGATGATGGCGTCATCATAGGTCAAAAATAGCGAGGGGTATTTAGGGTCATAATTTTAGGATATTTTTTCATTTTTTGGCGGGGGGAGGGGGCAAATCCTCCAATAAAACGGGGGGCATTTCCAGACCGTGCACAGGTCTGTTATTTTGATAGTGACTTGATTATATACTCTCTAGGGCTAAAATTTAAGATTTTCAAGTCAAAATACAGACCTAAAAGCATGTTTTAAATCAGTATTTGCCCTGTAGAATTTTTTATCTAATCTGAACAAGGCTCAGTTGCAGAGTGCAGCTGCAGCAAGTGAAGAATTTTGAAAATATATAATTAATACCTTACCATGATAATAAGTATTTTAACTGATAATAAAGAATTTATATATTGAAAGCTGATGAAGAGCCAAAAAAATGTCGAGTCCTTACTCACAACGAGTTCTTAAAAGCAGAAGAATAAAAAGGACCGGTATAATAGTTTTTTTTTTCTGTTGCAGTAATTCTATGTATATTTTGTTCCAGTTTACCCAAACCTGGTGAATTATGATTTTATTTAAGATTATGATAGTTATTGGTATTGGATCTATTTTTTTGGTTCCCAAGAAATAAAAGTTAAACGCATGCATGGGAAACATACATTACACGAGCGGGGGGGCTAGAAAAAATCTAGGGGGCCCCTCCTCCGGCAAAAATTTTTATAATTTTGACACCCTACCCCCCTCTGGAATTCTAAATTGACCCCCTCCCCCCTTCCGAGCCAAATTTTGGGTATGAATTTAGGTCAAAATTTACTGTCACAAACACGGTTTTGTAGTAAAAAACAGTACTTTTGTACTCTTTTTATACATAAATAGTCTATTTTAGTATATAAAATTCTATATTAGTGCTAAAAACTTAAATAAATGATTTAATGTGACTTTGTTTGGAAACCGGACCACTTCTAACCATACATGGGCACGGGGGGGGGGTTGGGGGTTAACCCGCCAAATTATGAGAAGAGTGGTTTAACCCCCCTCACACTGAGAAGTGGGGAGGGGGAGAAAAGGTTAACCCCCCACCGAATTTTGGTAAAATGAAGAAAAAAGTCTTTAAAATGACTTCTAACTGCCTCCAAAGTTAAGTTTTAATGTCAAAATCAATATTTTAACCAATAAAAAGCTCAAAAATGCAATAAAAAGGGCTTTTTGACCTAAAATTAGCGTTTTTACCTATTTTTCCTTCAAAATCCAAAAACCATAATATGGGCAAAATGCACTCCAGAGAAAAACCGATATGGGTATTTTGTGTTTCTTTGCATTTTAACCCCCCTAATTTGGGGTTTAACCCCCACTCCGGACCAACTTGCCCATGTATGCTTTCCTCGTGTCGTGTCGTGTGGTCCTTGTGTCTCTGAAAAGTTTGGGGGTACGGACGCCCCCTGGATCCCGCTTCTAACATTCAAAGGGCCATTTACCCGGGGTAGCCACCCCCCCTAGCTGGCGGGTCCATGCTCATGTATGATGGGCAAGTTGGGGGGGGGGGGGGGAGGGGGGGTGGGTACTGTGTTTTGTGGTGTTTTGTGTTTTCTTGTTTTTACTATATATTATATTATCTTACCTTATCTTATACATTTTTTTTTTTTTGAAACGTGGGGGGAATTTTGCCCTTGTTGTTTTTCGTTTTTTTTTTTTTTTTTGAAAACCTTTTTGTTAGCTGTTGAATTACTTTTTTTTTCCTTTTTTTGGCTTTTTATTCTTTTTTTTACTTATATTTCTCTTAATCTTCTCACTCTCATTTTCATTTTGATTTTTTCTTTCTTTTTTTTCTCTATTTTGGCTTTTGGTTTTTTTTTTTTCTCTTTCTTTTTTTCTTTAGTAGGGGGCGATTTATTCGTCTGAATTCGGGGATGGGGGTTAGAATCCGAGGTAACTGTGTTTTGTGATATCTTATTTTTACTAGAAATAAACTTATCTTATCTTATCTAACACATTATTTTACCTATAAAATTTCTAGAAACGTGGAGTGAATTTTACCCATGTAGTTTTTTGATTTTGAAAAATTAGTTGAAAACCGTTGAATTCGATCAAAAAACTTTTTTTTGCATTTTAAAGCTTTTTATTACTTAATACACTCAATTTAATCTCAAAACTCTCAAAATCATTTTGAGGGCAATTTTTTCTCAATTTTTTATCTAAATTGGAGCTTGGCATTTTTTTTTTTCACTCTTTCTATTAATCTGGAGTAGGGGGCGATTTATTCAACCAAAAGTATATAACATAAAAATAAAGAAAAAAATATATACATGAGCACTTGAGGGGGGTTGGGGGGGGGTTGGGTTAACCCCCAAATTTGTGAGAAGGGGAGTTTAACCCCCTTTTTACTCAGAAGAAGAAACCCCCCCTCTGGAAAAATGAAAAAAAAGTCCTTAAAATGACTTCTACCTTCAAAATTAAGTTTTGAGGTCAAAATGAATGTTTCAAACAGTAAAAAAAGAGGGGGTTGGGGGTTATACCTATCCCCCCAAAATCCCGATTATAAAGTAACCCTTCCCACACCAGTGCCCCATGGTTTAAAGGTGTCCAAGTTTTGTGCTTTACAATCACATTATAAAGTATTTCATTATCGTGATTTCGTAAAACTCATCTTGATGTCATAAAACTCATCTCATTTCGTAAAACCCGTGATGTAAAAAAAAAACAAAAATTTTAAAAACCAAAAAGACGACATACAATTATTATTACGCATAAAATCACATTTTTTTAGAAAATATAAGTATCCGTACACAAAAAAAAAACATTTTGAATTTTTTTTGATTCGATTTGATTTATAAAAAATTAATGAACCTCAAAGTCAAACGTCACCCGACCCATGATGGTTAAGAATAGGTGAACAGCCTCCCGGATTTCGAGGGGAGGTATACCTAACCCCTAAAATTTCGGTGGGGGACCTGGGGACTTTAGAGCCGCAGCAGGGACTTTAGAGCCAAAATGAAAAATGCGTTTGCAAACAATAGTAAAACAATATATAAGTAATATTACAACATTTAAATAACAAATGGAGCTAATTATGAAATGCGGTAATCATTATGCGGGATAAATGTGCTTCGGGTTTTCTGTTGTATATACAGAAGATGACAAGAATAAGGATTTGGCGGGAGAATGGTGGCGCCGTCTGGTAGTCTGGCTTCCAGACATTTTTTGTCGCCAGAGTGGGCGCCCCGCCCACTCTTAAACCCCCACACTCTTAAACTCTTAAACGCCCCGTCTGGTGGACAAACCTTAGAAAGATTTTTAGCTTAGCTTTAGAAAAATTTTTTCAAGATTCAAGATTAAATCTTGAATCTTGATGAAAGATTTTTAGCTTAGAAATAGCTTTAGAAAAATTTTTTCTAAGTCTAAGCCTAAGCAAAACCTAAGCCTAAGCAAAACCTAAACCTGAACCTAAGCCTAAGCAAAAGACTGAGCCTAAGCAAAAGCCTAAACCTAAGCGACACCTAAATCTAAGCCTAAACAGCAAAACCTGAGAGGTGAATAAAGGTAGCCTTTCGAGCCAGATTTAAGAGTTCGGCTCCAAAGTCCCTTAATTTTTTATAAATTTTCTGAACACAAAACTTACGTTACGGCTCCGAAGAACCTCTAATACGGCTCTAAAGTCCCACACTGCGGCTCTAAAGACCCTCGGCTTTAAAGTCCCCTCGCTCCGTCTCTAAAGGGCTAACAGGAGAAAACTCCGCAGCTGACTCCGTAGCGGAGTTTAAGCCTACGCCTTCCTAAGCCTAAGCAAAGCCTAAACACAACCTAAACTTTCTTCGCGCAGCTATTTGTTAAAGTTTAGGTTGTTTTTAAGGCTTTGCTTAGGCTTAGGAACGCATAGCCTTAAGCTTAAAAAAGGTTATTTCACTCCTGGTAACTCCGCTGCGGAGTCAGCTGCGGAGTTCCCTCCTGTTAGCCCTAAAGTCCTGTTACCCTAATTCGGCAAACACTGAATTCCACCGACTCCGACTCCGACTCCGCCTCAAATTTCTGCAAATTACATATTGATGTGCAGGTTAGGCGGAATGAACAAAATCTCGAACAAAATGAACTAATTTGAATGGTTTTTGAATCAATTTAGCTTTTTCTATGTGTATATTTTTAAAAATTAATAAATTTTAACTGCATTACACTATAAAAACATTAAATTAAGTTTAAAAATCATAAAATTAGTAAATTTAAAATAGTATATAATTAATTATTCTTGAGAAACTTATAAATTTCCAATTAATATTCTAGTCTAAGAACATGGTTTAGATTCTTGTTTTGATTTGTTTGTAAAGATTTTTCATGTGAATGTAGGGTTTGACTAAAGGTTAAGATCCACTATTTTCGGTTTTTAAATTAAAACACTAGTTATGATAAATATGAAAGATGTTATATGTTAGAAAATTTGCAGAACAAATAATTTAAGACAAAGAAAACATTATTTTTCCTAAGCCTAAGCGAAACCTAAGAATCAAGATAAAAGTTTAAAAAACTTCAAACCTATTTAAATGCCAAATAATTTACTGCTTAAAGAAAAAAAAATATTTATTTCGGAAGATATTATGCCGAAAATATTCTTTCCGGACTTCAAAAGGTTTACAAAAATATTGTAGAAAGCTTTTGAAAACTTTTACAACTCAAAAATAGGCTAATTTCCGTGATATATTGCATAAAAATTACGTAATTCAATTAACATGGACAAAATTTGCATAATATTAAAAACTACGGTAAGTTACGGTAGATTTTGGACGGAGTCGGAGTCGGAATCGGTGGAATTTAGTGTTTGCCCCTAATTCCCCATAACAAATTCCCAATTCCCCAGAACGTTGTCTTGATTCCCCAGAACGCGGTCTCATTCCCCAGGGCCGGAATTCACAAAGAGGGATAATCCTCGGGATAATCCTGGATAAAATCCACATAAAAGTAGTGTAAAATCCCTATGGCCAAATTCCCCATAAAGTAGTGCAAATTCCCCAACAATTAGAAATGCGTTTGCAAACTAAAATGTGTTAAAAAAACTAAGTTTTAATTACAAAAGCATTAAAAATGTTTTAATTTTTTCCTAAGCCTAAGCAAAGCCCTAAAATCAAGCTAATTTTATCATCATAAAGTTTTGTTTTATTTTCCAAGTGTTAAAATTTTACCGAAATAAAAATTACCCACCCAACTCATGAACCCCCCGACTTACCGCTCCGCGCACGAATTAAAGGAGCACTGTCACAAATCAAATTTCTATAACGCCCGAACCGGACTGCTCCTTTAATACCACACCTACCTAACTCAACTTTGGTATTTAGAGTGCTCCACTACAAGGCTACATCATTTTTAAATTTCAGTTGAATCGGTTTAGTATTAAAGGAGCAGTCCGGTTCGGGCGTTATAGGAATTTGATTTGTGACAGTGCTCCTGAGCCTGTATATTTTCAGTCACGCCTACTCTCTAAACAGAAATAATAGTTTTAAAGTTATTAGTTCATTGTTTTTAAAAAAAGGAGGCGGTAAAGTAGTTCATTGTTTTTTGTAGTGAGTTTATACTTATACGGAAATATAAAAATACAAAATAATAGTAAATATAGCTTTTTTATTAATAAAAAAGCTTTAGTAAGAAGCCGTTAATATTTTTGTACGTCCGTAAAATTATAAACTTGCTTCAAAAAACCATGAAGTACTTTACCGCCTCCTTTTTCCAAAAACAATGAAGTAAAGTAATAACTTTAAAACTATTATTTCTGTTTAG
>JASAMX010020519.1:0-28715 GCA_030248175.1 Microlaimidae sp. YZB2_3 | reverse complement strand
ACTTTTGTCGGACAAAAATTAATATCTAAGTTCATATTTAACTTTTAGTAAAATTCGTCATAACTGTGGTGTTCAACCTTAAAGTTATTATAAAACCATCAAAATATTTATAATGTATTTTACTGATAATTATTATTTATTATTTGAACAAAGGAGGTCCATCCGGGGCGACTTTCTGAACATTTAGATCCTAATATGAGATTTAGGTTTTGTTATATGAACATAAAAATAAATAATATCGCAGCTGGTGTTTTCATTGAAAAAAATGCGGCTATAAATTTTATGTTTTGAAAGTTCATTGTAATGATAGAACGTGCCTGTCGAAAATTAATACAAACTACAAAGTATCGTTTAACAAAATTTGTGTATTCATATTAAAGTGTTTTTCTTAAAAAAGATAAAATAATGCCACAAAAATTAAAATAATTATGTCATAATAAATAATTCATAAAAAATATAAAAATTTATGAGTTTGGCAATACGGATATACAGATAGGACAAAAAAAATGGCATTTAGTAACAGCGCGCTTTCTTGATTTAAATGAAAATGTAAAAAGTGACAATTCTGCGATTGTGGAAGTTTTATTTTATTTGGCCAATTAAAAATACAATCGAAAAAAATCTGTTGACCCATGAATTTTATTCGTAAAAAACGGATTATTCGCAAAAAAACGCACAAACTTGAGAAAAGTAAATTTTAGTTTTAAAATTTATGTGGTTTGTGTTTTAATAGCAAATTTGTTAAAATAAGTAAAAAAAATGGCTTCAAAGTCCTTTTGAATATGTTTATTAGCAAAATTATGCTATCTAACTTTATTTAAAAACAAAGTGCCTTCAAAGGCTCTAAAGTCCTTATTATCTGGCTCTTTGATCTTAAGAAATCAGGCTCTTAAGTCCATCTCTTTGCATTTTTGGCTCTTTTGTGTGTTTTTAATGATTATCTCCCATTTGGCTTTTTGGTCTCTTTCGTTCGCACAGCTTGGCTCTTAGGTCCTCTTTTTTCCAGCCCTTTAGTACCTAGCTCTAACGTCCCATGGCTCTTCTGGCCCGTTACCGGGGGGGGGCGTCCCAATTTTTTTTTGGAGCATACCTTAAATACCCCATTTTTAGCGTTTTTAGTACTGGGACCCCACAAATTTCAGGGAGGGGGGTGTCCGGGGTACTCCCAAGTTTTAGGGGGGGGGGTATCGGCGTTGGCTATAATCGGGATTTTTGAGGAGGGGGTATAACTCTCCTGCTTACAGTTACAAGGGGTAAAATTTTTGTCGCGCTTTGTTTTTTAAGTATATAAACTATAATTAAAGTTAAATACCAAAGATTTTAAGTTAAAAAAACAAACATAAAAATCCTGCAATTGAATCGAAAAAATATTTAGTAATATTTAACAAAAACATGTTAAAAATTTGTAAAAAGTTTTTTTAAGGATTGAGCATTAATTGGAGCGAAGCGCGAAAAAATTTTTAAAAGTCAACCTTAAGGTCTCTCCGGACAGTTTTTTTTAAGTATGGAAAATCGCAATTTTTGGCATACGAGATCTCGTGAAATACAGAAATATTTCCGTAAAAATGTAATATGAGTGTTAAAAAGACAAAAATATCACAATGATAATGTGCACATTTATTATATTATTGGCACTAGTTAAATTAATTGACATTAAAATCAGATTGCAACGAAATTTTTTTAAAACCCTTAGAAATATGCACTACTCATTATTTATTAGGGAAGATACTTCTAATAAAGAGGAATTGTTACCCCTTTTCACGCGCGTAACAATTTATGGAAATATTTTTGTATTTATGGTTTAATATACAATTTTCCGTAAAAAATGGGGGTTAATTTTTTTCAAAATTGCGGTGAGACTAATTTAATTTAATTTGGTAAAATTTAAAGCTCCAAATAGTATATTTCTATTGAAATTTATAATTTTTGGAAGGCCAATTTTTGTATTTTTTTAACGCATTAATAGTTCTGTCGTTCATAAAATAAACGCATAAACGTTTTATCATTTATTCCATAGGGTTTATTTATAAATCGCTTTTAGAGCTCATCAACCCATGGTTGCAGTGGCATAGTAGGTTAGCGCGTCGTCAAATTTTTAAAAGGTCTCGAGAGCGATTCCTACATAAAACATTTTGACCATAATCTTTGTTTGATTTTAATAATGGTTTTTTTATTTTTTTTTTCTAATTTTTAACATTTATTTTACATAAATTCAAAAAATATCATTATTGTAAACAGAATTTGTTGCTTGCTTTTCGCCAATTAGTCAAATTATTGTCATTTGAATATCTTAAAATATTATAATACTCTTTAAGTGTAATAATTCAAAACGATAAACAATATAACACTATTTTTCTTGAAAATTGACCCCCGCCTTGATCACCTTATAATTAAGATCGACCACCTAATTTCGACCTCACTAAGAATTCATGGATATCTGCAGAACTCCCATAGCACCCCTCTAAAAATGCTTTTTTAATTCCTCTAGCGAGCCTAATCAAAACATTTATGATATAAACGGTGAATTTTCGAAGCTTTATGTACTCCTCTAGATTTTTGTCAAGTGAAAGCGTTTTTAGTAGGTAGTGTAAAACCACCGCAGAAAATTTTTTTGCCACAAATATTAGCTTCAAGTTGTCTGTCAAAACAAAAAAAAAAACATACGCGGGCTGTCGACAGGTGTGTGGTTGCACTTGACGAGGGCTTCCGTGGCCTCCTCCGTGGTGTTAAATTCTGCCACTCCGGCCGAACTGCGTTCCGACTTCACCGGAAACACTGACACTTTTACCGGCGGCTGAGCTCCACCCTCCCCGAAAATCTAACATCAAAAGTATATGGCTAAATGAACTAGTTAAACAGACATTATCAAACTGGCTACTTCCGTTAAAAAACCAATTTTCTTACAAATTTATATCCTCTGCAAGGTATGTTTTACAGTTTGATAATAAAAAATATTCAACTAATAAAAAACACGCTAAAAATAAAAGCAACAGAGGTAAAAGCAAACTTAAATTTTCAATAATATAAAAAAATAAAAATGCTCAGATTAATAAATTACAATCATAGCAAATCATAGGATTGACAGATTATAATAAATTTATCATCATAGCATTTTCTTAAAAACTATTAAAAGAGTTGAAGTGAAGCCCCAACTTTAATCAACTATATACGTTATTACACAATTAAAAACTTGATTTACAAGTTTCTTACCTCAATCAGCCTCTCCTCAGTCATATTGGCAGGGGCGTTGTACCAGTGCAAAACGTTCGTGGGCCTCACAATTCGGTTACGAGAGGCGGATTCCGGGTTGTTGAACCGCTGGTTGCGGGATCCTGTGTAGTCCTTGAAGGACGGCGTTCCGTCCGGCATGTCGAACGGGTCTTTTATATCGTGAAGCGTGTACTGTTTTGAGGGCCTAAACATTTTCAAACTTTTTATTAAATAAATAGTAATTACTAATAAAAAAACACGACAATTTAAAAGAGTTAAGCGTTGGAGTGTCAAAGTAGAGGAAGGGTTTTGAAAAATTCGAGGATGAGAAGAAGGTAAGGGACCGTATTCTGAGTTGTGATTGTAGTTAATAAATCTCTAATATCTCTTTAAATCGCTTATATAAAATTTTTGAGTCAATATAAAAATATGAATAACTAAACTTAACCAAAGTTGTTTACGACATACATTACATACGTACCTAAGTGCCAGCCTCTGGTCAAATAATGAGACGCCGTGGAGGTTTTCGATGGCTTGCTGTACCTGTTCTGGATCTCCCATTTGTGCCATGGCTGTATCAGGTTTCGATTTCATGAATTTTATCTAAATAGTTTAGTTAATAAAATAGTATAAAAAATTTACTCTGCCTACATCAAAAAAGATTTGGCTAATTATTTTTGGTTTAAAGCGTTTTGCAAACTCGTCTACATACAGAAATAAGAGAATCTTTAGGCCCGTGGCTCGCAAGATAAGATTATTATTCATTTTCAAAGACTTGTAATGTAAAAAGCACAAAATGTGCGTATTGTTAACAGAACTCCAGTAATTACATCAAACCAATTGAAGTGTTTATTTTTATACTAAATTTTAAAATTATGTCAATGTGTAACTATGAATGAGTAATTAATTAATTGATATCGTTTAACATATTACATTATGATTTCCCTGTATGGCTACAGATTTCACATAAAAATTTATACCTTTAGGCAGTTTCCATAGAGACAAAGAAGATTAAAAAGCCAATCACAATTAATTCTTTCCTGGTCAATACCGTAGACCATGACAACGCAACTTTCTTCGTTGTTATAGCCCCCATAGCCTCCACCGCCTCCATAACCTCCTCCGTCGCCTCCGTAGCTGCCGCCTCTCCCTCTCCCGCGGCCTCCTCGAGCTAAATCATTTATTGTTGCATTCAAATAGTTGCCTTATTTACACATAATAAAACTGTTGCATATTTTTACTTAAATTTGGAGATGCACCGGCATGGCTGTACCCGGGGGGGACAGAGGGATAGTTTCCCCTTTGTCGTTTTTGAACAAGCACTGAATAGAATGCATTTTTTCTGAACAAGCGCTGAATAAAACATGGGTCAAAAATGGCGCCATAATTTTTGGGTACTTTTCCATTTTTGGGAGAAGGAAGCAATAAAACAGGGGAGGGGGCAAATCCTTTAATAAAGCGCGGGGGGCATTTCCATACGGTGCACAGGTCTTGAATTAGAAATTATAATTTTGGGTTATATAAATAGTACAAATATTGGCATAGATGAAAACGGTCAAAAAGCTAAGGGGGGGGGGTGTTTACCCCGAGTAATTGACATTTGACATTTCAAAATCTAGGAGGGCGGTCCTAGGGGGTCGAACCTTCTCAGCTTTCTAGGGGGGTCCACCTGGGGTGGAAGATTTTAAAACCTAGAGAGGGGTCAGGTGGGGTCCAATTCCCGAAACAAACTACTTTAAAACCATTAAATGGTTAATAAAAGTTTTTTTATAAGATAATACTACATTTTATTGAATAAAAAGCGATATTTAGTTATAAAAAGGGTGTAAAAACATGAATTCGTGTGAAAAATTCACGTTTTTGAAAGAAAATTTAGTATAAAAAAAGTACTTAAAACTTTCTCGAGAGGGGAGGGAGGGGGGGGGGGGGGTCAGATTTCAAAATCTAGAGGGTGGCCAGGGGTAAAAAGTACAAAAATTGGGGGCTGTGGGGGGGGGGATGGATTTTTTTCTAGCCCCCCCCCCCAAATTTCGAGGCTAGGGCGGTTGACCCCACCCTACCCGCCCTTGTTCATCTATAAATATTGGTGTCAATGTCAAGTCAAGCGCTTTTTGTCTTACACTCAGCATTTTTTCTTTGTAATAACATTTTTAATAATATGGTAAAATTAATAATACCAAACTGGGTTTGTTTTACGTAAATGATGATAATAATGTTTAAGTGCTTAATATCTTGATGATTAAAATTTTGAAAACTAATTATGTAAATAACACATTTGAAAATCTTACTATATTGCAACTAATTTCACCAGAAAAAAAACTAATAAAAAAGTTTTTAAAAAATAATCAGTGAAATCTTTTGTTTTACATTTTAAATTATTAAATAATGTAACGATCATGCAGACCTGTGCACGGTCTGAAAATGCCCCCCCCGTTTTATTGGAGGATTTGCCCCCCCCCCCCCGCCAAAAAATGAAAAAGTACCCTAAAAATATGACGCCATTTTCTGACCTATGATAACGCCTATCATCTTGCGAAATTTTTGCAGTTTTTAGCCTATTTCAATGTATTTTAAGCCATTTTAGACCTATTTTTATTATATTTTCGCTTTTTGTCCCTTTTTTCCTTTTCCCTTTATTTTTTCTCTTTTTTTCTTCCCCCCCGCTTGCCCCCCCCCCCGTTTCAAAAAAGTTGCCCCCCCCCGTTTTGGAATTGCCCCCCCCGTTTTAACCCCGGGGGGGGCCGTGCACAGGTCTGGATCATGACAATTAAAGGCTTAATTTTTCTTTATTTTGCTTAATTTGCACCCAACCACGTTTTTTAGCTTGTAGCAGCAGACAAAATTTTTTGTAAAATTTTGGAACTAAAGCCCCCTAGTGGTTAGAACTGTTTGCTTAGTTGTTTTTTTTTATTTATTGATATTCAATCTTATTTCAATATTAGCTTGTTCAAACTTTTGAAAATGTACAAAAAATGAGTTTTCAAAAAGAGGTTTTAATATTATTTTGGTAACGTTTCTTTAAGACAAAATAAAGTGAAAAGTGCAAAAATTTTCCGGGGGCTTCGCCCCCTGGACCCCCACCAGGGGGCTACTCGCCCCCGGACCCCTCGCTGGGGGGAACCCCCAGACCCCCCTTAAACTGTGGTTCGCCGAGACCAGGTGATTCCCCCCTGGTGCAAAATCCTGGGTACGGCTCTGACCGGTGTCACAATTTTGGCCGGTGTCGGAGCTTGTGCCACGGGCCACGATGCCACTACCAGTGCTAGAGCATTTAAAAAAAATTTCAAGTATTTTTTAGATTTTTAATAAATCTCAAACCTGAAAATGTGAAAAATCAGTTTTTATTGATTCAATTGAATTTGGATAAATCAATTCAAAAATAAGAAATAATGAGGGGTTCCGATACGAACCCCCCTGGCTTTTTAGGGGGTGTCGACACGAGGTTGAATGAAACGTTTGAAATCCAGAGGAGGATCAGAGGGAAGCGATATTCTAATCAAAACACTTTTAAACTATTAATTGTAGTTTTAATAGATAATATATAGTACATTTTATTAAATAAAACAATGTGTTTTCTGTATAAAAAAACTTAGAAATACTTATTTGCGTTAAAAATTAATTGACGTTTTTGACGTTAAAATTTATGTTTACGCTTGCCATGAAAACGCGAAGAAAAAAATCTATTGTTTATAAGCAAATAAAATATAGCTGACCTCAATAATTTTAGTATTGAATAGAATATTTAACAATAAAATTTTTAACGAAAGCGGTTTAAAAGCGGATCAAAATCCATATTTTAATAATTATTTATCAAATTACTTAATTTGGAACTCAAACGCAAAGTTTTTATATAATGGCTAAAATTTTGTAAAAAAGGGATTTAAAAAAATCTGTGTTATTTGTTAAAGAAAAACACGTCATAACCGTACAATTTTAAATGGTCGGCTCATATCTGCATTCTGATTTTCGCGGTCAGCCAGATATAAACCAACCAGAGTTAGCTAGCACGTTAAAAACGTAAAAAATATCTAGATCTGAACAGTTAAAACGTGAAAATACCTAGTTCTCGTAAATACCTAGAGCTTAGTCCGTTAAAAACGTAAAATACATAGTGCGTACCTAATGACAAAAACCTGGTCCCGGCGCCTCCCATCGGCGCATCTTCACTTGAAATCAAACACCAAACAGTTTAATGTCAAACACAAAAATATTCTGGTATCACATTGATTCGCAGACCTGTGCACTGCCCCTCATCTGGGGTTTTATTGGGGGGGGGAAGCAATTCCAAAACAGGGGGCACGGTGGGAAACTTTTTTTAAACGGGGGGGGGGGGGGGGGGGCAAGCAGAGGAGAAAGAAAAAAGAAGAACAAAAAAGAAAAAAGAAAGGAAAAGGGGAAAAAAGGACAAAAAAGCGAAAATAAGGTAAAAATAGGTCTAAAATGGCTAAAATGCATTTAAATAGGCTAAAAACTGGAAAAAATTTGCGATGATGGCGTCATTATAGGTCAAAAATGCTGCTATAATAATAGTGTACTTTTTTATTTTTATGGGAGGGTGTGGGGAGGTCACTAAGACGGGGGGGCAAACCTCCAATAAAGCGTGGGGGGATTACCCTTGATCCCGCTGGGGGCTCTGGCTCTCCAGACCATACATGGGCACGTTGGTCCGGAGGGAGTGGGGGGGGGGTTAAACCCCAAATTAGGGGGGTTAAAATCCGAGAAGCGCAAAATACCCATATCGTTTTTTTGGAGTGCATTTTACCCATATCGTTTTTCGATTTTGAAGGAAAAATAGGTAAAAACGCTAAATTTAGGTCAAAAAGCCTTTTTATTGCATTTTTGAGCTTTTTATTGCTTAAAGCACTCATTTTGACCTCAAAACTAAAGTTTGGAGGCAGTTAGAAGTCATTTTAAAGACAATTTTTCGTCATTTTTCCAAAATTGGGGGGGTTAACCTTTTCTCCCCCCACTTCTGAGTGAGGGGGGGGATAAACCCCCCTTCTCAGAATTTGGAGGGGGGATTAACCCCCCGAACCCCTTCCCCCCGTGCCCATGTATGCTCCAGACCCCCAATTTCAGGGGGGATCCCGCTCCCCAGAACCCTTTCTGAACACGTATAAAAAATCCCCTTCCAAAACATCCCCCCTCAATTGAAATCCTGGCCACGGCCATGAATATGGAAAGCAAGGTTCTGTATTGAGTGTTTAGAAATTAAGATTATTTTAAGCGCTTAATTAAATTTGGTTTCAATGCTGTACTGTTTGTTTAAGGGTATGCCAAGATATATAATATTGCTGTTTTTATACAGCTACACCACACCACAAAACCAAAGAATTGATCTACTCTTCAATTTTGGCAATTTGACTAACCGTTGAAGATTTAAAAATAATACTTAGTCGGTTGTCTAAATAATTATACATGCATAGAAAACCGACCCTCACCTTGAAATTAATTGCAATATATTTTATTTTTTAGCAAAAAACCTCTTTACGAAATTAAAAAAAAATTAATTGTTGTCCGCAACAGTGGAAATTCGGCACTATAATTAGTATGTTGTGGTGGTTTCGAGATTTTGGCTTAATCATTAACATTGTTGTAATGCAGTAATTTAAAATAGTATAAGTTTCTTGATAATTTCAAAAGGTGTAAAATAAATTTATGATACACCATTATTATATATGGGTAAGTTGGTCCGGAGCGGGGGAAGGGGTTAAACCTGGAATTAGGGGGGAGGGTTAAAATCCGAGAAACGCATTTTACCCATATTGTTGTTTTGTTTTAAAGGAAAACTAGGTAACAAAACGCTAATTTTAGGTAAAAAAAGCTTTTTATTGCATTTTTGAGCTTTTTATTACTTAAAACATTCATTTTGACCTTAAACTTAAGTTTGGAGGCAGTTAGAGAAGCCATTTTAAAGAATTTTTTCTTCTTTATTGTTCCAAAATTGTGAGGGGCAGACCTTTGCACTGCCCCTCGGGGTTTTATTGGGGGCGGAGGGTGCAATTCCAAAACGGAGAAGGGGGCACGGGGGCAACTTTTTTGAAACAGAGGCAATAAAACGGCTGGGGGGAGGCAAGCAAGGGAGAAAGGAAAAAAAAAGAGAAAAAAGGGACAAAAAAGCGAAATTGAAGTAAAAACACGTTTAAAATGGTTTAAAATGCATTAAAATAGGCTAAAAACAGCAAAATGATGACGTCACAATAGGTCAAAAATGGCGCCTGGAGCTTTTTCATTTTTTGGCGGAGGGGGGGGGCAATAAAACGGATGGGAGGCAAATCCTCCAATAAAGCGGGGAGGGAGGAAATTTCCAGACCGTGCAGAGATCTTGGAGGGGGGTTAACTTTTTCTCTCCCCCTCCACTTCTGAGAGGGGGGTTTAAACCCTCAAATACGTGAGCACGGGGGGGTGGGGGGGGGGTTAAACCCTCAAATTCTGAGAAGGAAGTTTGGGGGAGAAAAGGTAACCCTCCTCCAATTTTGGAAAAATGAAGAAGAAAAATGTCTTTAAAATAATTTTTGCCTCCAAACTTAAGTTTTGAAGTCAAAATGAAAGTTTTAAACAGTAAAATTTTAAAAAGTCAATAAAAAGGGCTTTTTGACCTAAAATTAGCATTTTTAACCTATTTTTGTTTTAAAATCGAAAAATGATATGGGTAAAATGCACTCCAGAAAAAAAACGATATGGGTATTTTGCGTTTCTCGAATTTTAACCGCCCCTAATTTGAGGTTTAACCCCCCACTCCGGACCAACTTGCCCATGTATGGGTTAAACCCCCTATCTCAGAATTTGGGGCGGGTTAACCTCCCGCAACACCCTCCCCGTGCCCATGTATGAACATTATACATGGTCTATTATAAATTAGCTTCAACTATCATGCTTAGGACATTTAAAGCGGAAATAAAAGCTCAGTTTTTACTTAAATAATACAAATCTTATTACATTTAAAAGCTATTTGATTTTAATTTAACCGCGTTTTAACAATATCTTTGTTTTTAACATAGCATAATGATAAAAAAATTTAGCTTGCGAAAAAATTTTGGTGTGTAATGTGTCTGGGATAACATTTCAAGATTAAACAAAACCCTAAATATTTAAGATATCTTTGCAGAAAAATATGCATGCTGGCTATAAGCACTTACAAACGCATGCGCCCTAGATATACGACCACCTACAAAAAGTACCAGCTGCATGCAATGCAGCTTTTAAGTTGCGAATCAGCTGAATTGAATATATGAATTGCATTTTCAATAAATGAAACCTGAAATTAAAATATTATACGCGCTTTTGCATAAATTTTTTAACTAATTTTATTATTTATATTTTGTTTAACACATTTAACAAACTTATAGTTAGTAATTAGTATTAATCCATAAATCAAACAAAACAGCGTAACTGTGCAAAAATTTAACTATTTTATTATATCAGTGTCACTAAAACATAGGCCAATAATTTCGTTTGTTTGTTTTCTTTTGAATTTCTTGTTGTGCTAAAATTATCCACTGAACAGTTTTAATTTTAAAAGCATTATGTTCAATTAATGATTATAATTATAAAAACAAAACATAATTAACGGAAAAATTATCAAAATCAATGAGTGTTCTGTTCAGCTATGCGAACATCAAAAAACCACGACCATTGATTCAGGACAGGATCCCTACATATTTTCTTTTAGTTAAAATAGAATATTTACCTCTCAAAACAAGTTTTTCCTTTAATTTGTTTTAATTGCATTTTGAAATGATTTCAAATCGCAAACTATTTAATCATGCATTGCTATTTTATAACAACTAAAATTTTGATTTGATAACAAAGTTAAATATTTTTAAATAATAATCAATCGGGTTTACTTATTTGGCATACAACACAATTTTCATTGTTATTATTTATAGTTCCGTTTCCAGTGCCACAATGTAAAAAAACCCATTTCTATATTAGCGGTTTGAAGCACGTTCTATAAGCAAAACTTAGCAAAAAATAGCTCCACCGAATAGCTTCAAAAATAGCGAAAAATACCTCCACCGTATCCTCCGCGTCCACCGGAGCCGTTGTTCATGTACCCACCACTCTGATCACCGTATCCCATATCCATACCACCACTCATAGAAGGACCGTTGTACTGTTGATTATATCCACCACCACCGCCCATACCTTAAGAAATATCTTACAAAACATTTAAAAAATAAATTTTATGGACACTAACGCGTGTAAACAATTTTAACAGTTCTGTTCCTTTCAGCTCTTTGGTATCTATCCATGTATCCTCCTTTCGGACTCTTTTTTTTTATTTATGGCTTTGGTAGCCAGGTTTGGTCTATTTGCTTTTTTTCTTTTGGCTCCAAGTTACTTCTTTTGACTTTTTCATTTATAGACGGGTTTCATACATTATGCACGACAAAGGGAAAAAAGGACAGAGGGAGTTAACACTTCCCTCACATTTTGAAAAAGGAGCGGGGAAGGGTGGAGTAATCCTATAAATGGGCACGTTTCTTCATTATGGAGCGAATACCCCTCCCTAAATTGGTGGAAAACCTTACCAAAAATGGCATCTTGACGAGAAGTGGGAGTCACTTTCTGGAAAGGGAGGTAGGGGTAGGAGGAGTGAACCCCCCCTCCTTTTTGGGCACCTATGAGTGGGAGCTGTTAGTTTGTACCAAAGACGTCAAAAATTTTAAAATTTTAGTAATAATTCCTTATGATTTTTGGCCGTCCTCGGGGTGTCCGGAAATTTTGTCTTTTACATTTTTCGTCTTTAAAAAACTCGTCTTCTATATCTCGTATTCGGAAAGCTTATCTTTTAAACATCCGTTTTTTTTCTGTGCGATTCTATGAACGTATTTTTTAAAGAGGAATTTACACCGAAACGATACAGTTTTGCTTGACTTTTAGGTTTTGCTTTGGCTTAGAAAAAAATAAATTTTTAGTCTTTAATTTAAAGTACACATCATTAAAATAATACCAATTAAATTTACCACGATAAAATTTGTTTGATTGTTGTGACAAAACGTCGTTTGAACAAAGCCTAAGGACAATTATAGAAAAGCCGAAACGTCCTTTGGACTTTTTCCTTTGGACGAAGTCTGAATGCTATTTGAAATTTGTCCTTTTGACAAAGTCCAACGGACGAAATCCACAGGAAAAAGTCCAAAGAACAAAAAGTATGAACACGTTGTCTTTTGGACAAAATCCAACGGACGTTTTGATGCTGTGTTTGTCCTTTGGACAAAGTCCAAAGGACTTTTGTCCTTTGGTCTTTGTCCAAAGGACGTTTTGTCATAAGTATGAACCAGCCTTAAAGCTTAGGTTTTCAGTCTCTAATAACAAATCAATAAATAAAAATTTATCATGGTATTTTTAGGTTTTGTTTAGGCTTAGGGGAAAAAGGTTATATTCTAATGTTTAAGTGTCTACATACGGAAACCCGTCTTGTAAAAGTACGTTTATAAAATTGCACTCAAAAGACGAGTTTTCTAAAGACGAGATGTTTGAAGACGAATGAATGTAAAAGACGAAAATTCCGGGAACCGTCTCCGCTGCCTCTAATCTGTACTTTATTTTTAACTATTCTTTAAAAGAACAGGAAAAACTGCTGTTTTTTTTATAATGGCACCAAGAGAAAACTTTTGGGCGATTTTGGGAAAAGGGATCTTTCAAAACGGCTGTTAAAAATTCGTCCCTAAGATAGAAAGAATAAAGTTTAGTTTGTCTTTTTCTGATATTTTATGAATTTAAAACTCCTAAATCATGAATTCGGTTTTATTTAAGGAAACTTCCATTTATATAAACTGTAGACTGTAGGACATAAAATAAATAAATTAACTAAAAAATTGAGTTTAAAAATTTAAAATTGAAATTTACCGAAGCCCTGCGATTGATTTCCACTTAATAATGCTCTTCTTCCCGGCCCTCCATCTCCTTGGGGTTGCTGATCTATAAACAAATTTTTGAATGTTTAATGATTATACATTATTTTTTTACAATAATTGGTTACAATCGAGCGCAACAAAAGTATTATTTTTTGAATGAAAAATAAATATTTTTTTTGTTTTTTCTTTAGGTACTTAAATGTGTGCATCAGAAATATTTTTTAATTATGTGTATATTGGTTACGATAAAAGCCAAACAAAACCAAATTTAACAACATTCGTAAAAAAATATTTTGCTTTTTACGTTTTACCAAAATATGGATGGAATTTTTAGTCCTTTTAAATTACACAATAATTTTTTAACAAAGACATAGCAGCATAATGTAACAATCACATAAAACTACTAAATACATAATACCAAAACAATATTACAAGCACAAACAAAAACAACAAATTTTAAATAGTTTGTTATAATGTAACAAAAACCTGCGTACTAAACTTACTAGCTCCAAAGAAAAGACGGACATCGGATAAAATGCAACTCACAGTTGTCAAAAATTCCAATAGTCAATAGTGATGCTAATAAATCAGCTCAAATTCAACCAGAATACCGATTCCAAACGTATCCTGCAGAAACAAAAGGTCAGCATATTAATAGCGCTAGCTTTTTATGCTGTATTGTTGCATGACCTTGTAATAGGACTGTAGAATGCAGTTCGCTCTGCTGCTTGTAATGTTCTTGAAATATGACGAGGTAATGCTTCACAATATACATACAATGTGGCGACTGATTTCCTGCACAATGCGAATGGAGTTTTTTTTTGCTGCAATGCTATGCAAACTGCGGAAACAAGGTAAAATGTGGACTTCCGAGTAATAAAGTAGAAACAAATTCTTTTAATTTTAAGCCTACTAAAAGATTTTTATTCTTTTATAAATTTTTAGCCAGAATTTTTAGTTTACTTCGCATTACATAATTATGTTTTAATCATAGTTATTAGCAAATTTTTAAATATCGAAACATTTAACTTATATTTTAAAATTTTAAAATAGAATCAAAAAACAATACACTATTTTTTTGAAACAATTTATAAGAGTTTTATTTTGTTTGTAAAAAATATGTTTCATTTAAATAAAACAGTTCTGGTCTGGTAGGTTTTTAATTTAAGCTTAGTCAGTTTATATTATTAAAATATCGAAAGATGATCTCGCAGCAGCCGGAATTGTAGTTGCTGTGTTTTTAACAATTTTCTTGAATTTTTCTTCGATGCAGATGTTTTATACTGTAAGCTTACCGTCCTGCATTGTCTTATGATGTAAACAGATTTATATTCTGATGTAGGTAGGACACTCCTATTTCATGACTTTTTTCTTCCTGTTTAATCCTGAAGTTTGTGTTTTCTTCAGGAATTTCTGTATTTCTACACTGTTGAAATGTACTATACACATTTTAATGTACTATACAATATTATGTACTATACACATTTCTGTACTATACACATTTTAATGCATGCATGCAACAATTCACCAGCAAAATAATAATGATTATAAATCATAATTAAAAAAACGAGTGGATGTAAGTCAGCCATTTAGAAAATGAAATGAAAATCAAAAATTGTGGGGGAAGGAAGGGGGGTTGAGTGACAAACCATTAGCAACCTTCGGAATTAGAGAAGTTATAACCAAATGCGGACGGCCCACCGGAGGTGGGCAAAAATAAAAGCCGTATTTTTAGTACTCTGGTTTAAAAGTCGTATTTTAGAGTGGTAGAGTGGTCATCCGGAGTACTCCTAATCTTGTGTCACGACTTTTGGTCCTTTTTAAAGAATCATAAGCATCCTGCCTACCTATAATATTATACAACTGACTTGACCCCTGCCTGCCTATCTAGTCTACGGCCTTTATTAATAGACTTTAAACTTTTATTTTACATTATACCAGACCTGTGCACGGTCTGAAAATGCCCCCCCGTTTTATTGGAGGATTTGCCCCCCCCCGCCAAAAAATGAAAAAGTACCCTTAAAATATGACGCCATTTTTGACCTATGATGACGCCATCATCGCTAATTTTTTTGCAGTTTTTAGCATATTTTATTTTAAGCCATTTTAGACCTATTTTTACCTTATTTCCGCTTTTTTTTGTCCCCTTTTTTCCCTTCTTCTCTTCTTTTTTTTTCTCTTTTTTTCTTCTCCCCCCCTGCTCGCCCCCCCCCCCCCGTTACACAAAAGTTGCCCCCCCATTTTGGAATTGCCCCCCCCCATTATAACCCCGGGGGGGGGGCAGTGCACAGGTCTGTTATATTTTAAGCAAAGTTTTTGTAATTCTTTTTGAGATTATGGTCCAGTAAATATTGGTGCAAAAACTTATATATCAATTATGTTTCCGTAAGTTTTTGATGAGTTTGCTATCGGAATTTAAACTACGACACTTAATAAAATATTTCGAAATTTTTTGCTCCATTTAAGTATAATTTCAGTTTACTTTTATTTAAGTATTTTTGAACCACCAATTAGGTTCTATTATTTATTTATAGATAAGCATAACTACATCAGGGCCGTACCCAGGATTTTGCGACAAGGGGGGGACTACCTGGTCTCGGTAAACCACAGTTTAAGGGGGGTCTGGGGGTTCCCTCCCAGCGAGGGGTCCAAGGGGCGAGCAGCCCCTTGGTGGGGGTCCAGGAGGCGAAGCCCTCGGAAAATTTTTGCACTTTTCACTTTATTTTGTCTTAAAGAAACGTTACTAAAATAACTTCAGCAACTAGAGGACTTTAGTTCCAAAAAATTTTGCCTGCTGCTACAAGCTAAAAAACGTGGTTGGGTGCAAATTAAGCAAAATAAAGACAAATTAAGCCTTTAATTGTCATGATCGTTACATGCATATTTAATAGTTTAAAATATAAAACAAAAAATTTTACTGATTATTTTTTTAAAAAACTTTTTTCTTAGCTCTTTTCTGGTGTTTTTTCTTAGCTTTATTAAAGGATTTGTACCCTCCGTTTTATTGCTTACCCCGCCCGAAAATGGAAAAGTACCCAAAAATTATGGCGCCATTTTTGACCCATAATGATGCCATAATCGCGAAATTTTTGCAGTTTTTAGCCTATTTCAATGCATTTTAAGCCATTTTAGATCTAGGTAAGACTCCAAGTTTTTGGGGTAAAACTTCTGATATTAAAAAAAGAAATTATTGGAAGAAATAAACAATAAAAAAATGCGCCGAAGGCGCGAAATTTTCGAACACTAACTAAGCCTTTTATTTAGTTTCTTTTCACGAAAAAAGCATTTTATTCAGTGCTTGTTCAGAAAAAAATGCATTCTATCCAGTGCTTGTTCAAAAAAGACAGGGGGAACTATCCCCCTGTCCCCCCCGGGTACGGCCATGTACATTATGTTGACAAATCTTTCCACTTTAATGCTGGCCATGGCCAATTATTTAGTGGACCTTATCTTTAAAAATGAGCGAAGAAATTTTAATTTTGACTTTTTAGTAAATTTGTGTTATTTGATGGTTGTTAATAAGTTCTAATTATTAATAATTCAATGTTATGTTAAAAAATGTATCCTACATAAATAATAAGTATACACAATTTTTATATTAATTTGATCAAAATCATAATGTTTTCTCTTCTGTATATGGAACAAAATATTATATTATAATATTATAAGCATGTTACAATAATATAAATTTAATAATGATGAAAAAGGCCAACATTAATAATAATAGCAATGTTATGGTTATTAAATACATATTTTAGGGAAAAATTAAATACCTGCCGGTAAAGTAAAATCATACTGATCCCCGTCACTTCGAGTTACTTTAACACTATCAGGCTAAAAATAATGTAAGTATTTTAAAGTAGTTATACACTATATAAACATAATTTTATTTTCTAATAAATATGATCACTTTGGTTATGATGATTGATAATATATTGGTTGACTGGGGCAGCTTCCAAAAGATTAGCAATATGATTTGTATTTAACAAATGATTAGGCAGTTAAAATATTACAGTTTTTCAAAACCACCGGTAATATCAGAAATATCGCTACAATCTGCATCTGCAGACATTCACACTATACTATTTTTGTTTATCAGCTTTATAATCAGTTAAAAACCTTTATTAACGTCTCAAACACAGGTTTTAAATGTTAGTGTATTTTAGTACCTTAAATTAAAAATTTAAAAAAATAAAATTAAAAAAATAAAAATTTAAATTAAAAATTTAAAAATTCTCTTCCGGAGGGCAATCTGCCCCCCGTACCCCCTGACAAGGGGCTCTGCCCCTAGACTTGACCCCGCAGGGGGGCTATCGCCTCCAAACCCCCATTTCTAAGGGGCTGCCCCCCCCAAATGAAATCCTGGGCACGCCGCTGCACTATATTAAGAACTTTCAAAAATTATGCCATTATTGGGAGCTTAGATTTCGAAAAACATAAAGATTTTTGACAAATGCAAATTGTTATAATATACTAATTTTATTTGTAAAAACGGATTTAAATTAGATTCTGGCAATTTTTGAACTGCAATTTTGCGACGAGTTTTCTTTACATCAGAAACGGTAAGATCCTTCAAAAAATGATTAAAAATATTCTAAAAATATTAAAAAAAAATGTTTTACTGGTTTAAAAGTAAGTTTTAAAAAATCCGATCATTTAAGAGACTGCACTTTGATGTAAAAAATATGCAAATGAATGAAAGCAATATCATGTAAATATCATTATTTCATCCTCAATTAAGTAAATAATAAATGACACATGATAAATCTGGTTTTTTATTATTTAGACCAATTTGTTTTAAGCCCAGTTAATCCACTTTGCATTTTGTTGTTTGACGATTTCAATAAAACTATGGTAATTTTCTGTATCAATTTATTAAAAGTGAATGTCCACAGACCACAAACCTTTGCGAACTCCGCTTTCACAGTGTTGGAGCCGGAGTAGATGTCTGCCCCGTTGAGGGCGTGTTTGGCTTTTTTCGCCGTGTCCACAGAGTCAAATTCTACCAAGGCCTGGACGAGATTTCGACGGATGATAGCAATGCGCCTCACGTCTCCGCTCGGCTTGCAGATTTGATGAACCACGTCCTTTAATAGGAAAGAAATTAAATATTCAGACAAATTATTAGTCCATCTTAATATTGTTTGAAAAAAATTTAAAAATATTAGAATAAAATAAGTTAATCATGGCTGGTAATTGATAAGCAAAAGGTTTTAAAAAATTTCTTAAAGAGGCTTAAAAATTACACTCAAAAAATCTTACACTCATAGATGAGAAGGGGGGTCGGGGCAGGGTGGGGTCCATCCTGCCCCAGTTTCGAAATTTTGAGTCCTTCTCAAGATAAAAATTTAGGTGGCCCCCTAACCCCGAATTTCCGAATTTTTTATCCCTGATCCTTTAGAATTTGAAATCTGACCCCTCCCTCCCCTCCCTCTCAGGAAAATTTTAGGTACTTTTTATACTAAAGTTTTCTTCCAAAAACGTAAATTTTTTAACACACGTTCATGTTTTTACACCCTAGTTATACCAGATCATCGCTTTCTATTCAATAAAATGTAGTATTATTCCATAAAAAGAACAATTATTAAAGTTAATATGGTGTTAAACTGTTTTGTTTTGGACACCGGACCTCACTCTTAGCTGCAGTTTTCGACTTGTTGTAACCAAAATTAATAGTTTAAAATTGCTTACCGGTCAATAAAATTGACTATTCAACGAGATTACAGCAGAAATTGCGTTTAGGCACCTCTTTAAGTTTTTTCGACGATAAAATTTATACGGACTTTTCACGCGCATGTACACTTACTGTATAACTCACGTTCACCCACACGGTTTCTTCTGCTCACGAGGACCAACGGTCCAAAGAAAATAAACTGATGCACACGGCAGCAATTATTCAAATTAATTAAAGGCAATAAATAAACCACGTCTGCAGTTTGCGATTACGACTATCGCCTCTGGATGTCCGTTAAAAATGGAATTTTTGTGGATAATCCCAAAAATATTTTCAGTCACCGTTGGCAGCCGGGTATATTTTCCGGATATTTTAGAAATTTTGTCACATATTCAAATTTTTTTTGGGTATACCTTCTAAAAAATTTTCCGGGAAGATGCCCACCTATGTCAGGGGTGTTGAGAGCGGCTTAATGATTAGTCAAAAAACAAAAAAAAACCCCGAAAAATCTCAAATACCTTGAAACCCCACTAGATTTTTACCATCAGAAGAAAATTTGCGTGAGGTATATTTTTGGCTGTCTAAGAAAAAAATTCTTTTTTTCTATTTTAAAATTTACATTTTTTCATACGTTTATTCAACTTTTTTTCATGTTCCTGAGTTTCATAGAATTATTGTTTGTGCAAAATATTGAGTGGATTTAAAAAGTCACTGATTTTATGTTTTGTGTTTTTGTTAATGGTATAATTATTTGGCTTAATTTGTTAATAAACAAAAGAAATATTGTTGTTTTAGGCATCGCCTCATTTCTTCTAAGCTTTACTTATAACCTTTTATGTTTCAAGCATACCTGAGCATAGGGGGGTAGGGTGGGGTCGACCCCCCCCCCGGCCTCAAAAATTCGGACCTCCCCCCCTAAAAAAATCTAGACCCCCCTTCCCCCAAAATTTTTAAATTTTGACACCCTACCCCCCTCTGGACTTCTAAATTGACCCCCCCCCCTTTCGAGCCAAATCTTGGGTATGAATTTAGGTCAAAATTTACTGTCACAAACACGGTTTTGTCGTAAAAAACAGTACTTTTGTACTCTTTTTAAACATAAATAGCCTATTTTAGTATATAAAATTCTATATTAGTGCTAACAAACTTAAATAAATGATTTAATGTGACTTTGTTTGGAAACTGGATCACCTCTGTATTTTAAACTGGTATACCCTGAGTCGACACCCCCCTCGTAAAAAGCTAGGGGGGTACGAACGAACCCCCCTGGACCCCCCTCCTAGCTTTCAAAGGGCCATTTACCAGGGGTAGCCACCCCGTAGCTTGCCGGTCCATGCTGATGTATGGTCCCAAGTCAGAACAAACTGACCATTAAATGGATGTAAAATATCAAACATTTAGGTATATTATCAATCTATTTTGTCATAACAAACTTACAATTTTTTTACACACTTGCAATCCTGTTTAGATAATACTTACCACAGTCACTGGGTACTGAACGTTGTATATTGTAAGTAGAAGAACCTTATTAGGTTTTTCAGATTCTAATCTATAAACAAAAAAGTTTACCTCGCTTTCCCAGCATGTTTTTATTTTAACTAATTGTAAATGTCAATTATGAAAATAAATTTCCAGGGTTTCTAACGAGTTAACCGTAAAATCTCCAAGGACATAACACCGCAAACTGGACCTGTTAGTTGCCTAATTAAGGTTTCTCCAAACAGTTTTCTTAAATATGGAAAATCGCGATTTTTGGCATACAAACTCTCGCGAAATACTAAAACGATTATAAAGTGATTATACGATTCTAAAGTAACATTCATTATATTATTGGTTAGGTAATAGTTGAAATAATTGATATTAAAAATCAAATTGGAACGAAATTTTTTTAAAACCCTTAAAAATATTTGCTTAAAAGTGTTTATTAAAAAAATACTTCCAATAAAGAGGAACTGCTACTTTTTTTCACGTAGGTAAAAAGTAATGGAAATATTGTTGTATTTATGTTTAGATCTGTGAACGGTCTGGAAATGCCCACCCTTTTTTCCTTCTTTTTTTCTCTTTTTTTTCTTTGCCCCTCCCCGTTTTATTGCCCCCCCCCGTTTCAAAAAAGTTGCCCCCCGTGTCCCCTTCATTTTGAAATTGCCCCCTTCCCCCAATAAAACCCCGGGGGGCAGTGCACAGGTATGTATGTTTAATATAGGATTTTTCGTAAAAAATGGGGGTTAATTTCTTCAAAATTGCGGTAAAACGTGGATTTTATTTTAATTTGGTGAAATTTACTTACTTACTTTACTTTTTTAAATGTATGATTTTTAAACTTCCATAATAGTTCTCGTGCTGTTTATCTGTTGTGTGTGCATATTTTAGATTTAATTAAGGCCGTGGGTTTATAAACCTCTTTTAGATCAGTTGAGCAGATGGTTATGTGGCCAAGTCGGGTAGAGCCCGTCTCTCATTGTTAAAAGTTTTGAGGTCAAGGGAACGATTGCCCGCCACTGTGAACATATTTTCATTGCCACATTTTTTTTATTTAATATTAATATTTAATTTAGATTTATTATAATTTTGTCAATGAAACAAAACAAAAAAAATTGTAAATATTTAAACCGCATTTGTTTCCCACTTTCGAATTTTCGTCGTTGGAATATTTTAAAATATAGTAATACCTACTCTATAATTAAAATAAAAATAAAACAATTTTTGTTCGGTATTTCAACTGGTTTTTTTTATAGAAAGCTGTGAACTAAAAACTGTCCGGAAAGAACTTCAGGGGCCGGTCGACGAAACGCGTGCTGACTAAGTGCTAAGTTACACGTTGTTTAAAACTCAATGTTGTGTTAATTTTGGTGTTTGTTCTCAAGATATCTTATAGGGCTCTTTTTTCAAATGGGATATATTAATATGTACAGTTTTATGCATATTTGCTTTAAATAAAACCTAATACAGCCTTAACCCCTAGCTATGAGTTTTTCTAACCCTTAACTAGAGGTTATTGCCTTATTAGTTTTGTGTTTATAACAAATATGCATAAAATTAATAAAATATCATTTTATAACATGCAGACAAAGAGTTTCATAATATTTCTCGATAAAAAATCCAGAAATTAACACATTATCAAAGAGTTTTAAACAACGCACTCAAATAGCACTTAGTCAGCACGCATTTAGTGCACCGGCCCCAGCCCAACTTAGTCAGCACGCATTTAGTGCACCGGCCCCAGCCCACTTGGTTTGGTTCCGCTTATCATTTGATATATTTCTGTACCACGCATTACAGCACTATACTATTTTTTTCTAACTCCCTTCATTATGACTGTTTGATTGATTTTTTAAAAAATATTAGTTTATAAACACCTTACCCCAATCTTTGTATCATTTGACTTGTTGAATAATTAAACAAAGCTGGCTGCCCAGCAACGTAGATTTGATTTGTTTGAGCATACACCACGCACGATCTTGCACCATCTAATTCCTGTAAATTTAAAATTCAAGTTATATACACTTCTTCTAAGTATTGTTAAATATAAAATGTCTTTATTATTAAACACTAAGCTACAAACAACCCCTCTTGTGAGAATAGAATGACAAAATCTAAGTATGAGTTTTTAGAATAAGGAACCGAGTTATCCCTCTTTCTTAGTCTTTTGTGCCTGTGTACAAGGTTAAAAAAATAGCCTGAGGAGTTTAGAACTTTTAGTGATTATATTACAACACTCCCCCGTTTTCTTTCTTATGGCCAACAGCCTCAATTTTTGGGAGGGAGAAGGGGGCGGGAGAGGGTAAAAACATCACTAAAGGCTGGTTCATACTTATGACAAAACGTCCTTTGAACAAAGACAAATACAGCATAAAAACGTTGTTTGGACTTTGTCCAAAGGACAAAATCCAAAGGACAACGTATTCATACTAAATTCTAAGTAGCATTCATACTTCGTCCAAAGGACGTTTTGGCTTGTCCAAAAGACGTTTCGGCTATTCTAAAATTGTCCTTTGGACTTTGCTCAAAGGACGTTTTGTTATAAGTATGAACCAGCCTTAGGAAAACTTTTTTTAGTACTGGACCGCACCCCTTCCTTGCCTAGACTTTCTCTAAATGTTAAAAATATGTTCCAGACTCAGATACCTACAAATTTAGGGAGGTGTCGCCAGTTCTGAAATCCAGGAAGGGGAGTGAGTATTGAGTATTACATGCCCCAATTTTAGTTTATCTCCCACCAAAAATAATTAAATGTGCCGACCGAACCCTAGTATAATATAGGCGTCTGCTTCGTGAGGCACAACAAAACTACAAGCTGACCTTCTGGTGAGAGCGCAGAGAGCAAAGGTGCCCGAGGAAGGGGGGAAAGGTATACCCTCTAGGCATAGATAAACAAGAGGGGAGGGTAGGGTGGGGTCCACCTCACCCAAGGGCACGGGGGGTTAACCCCCCAAATTCAGAAAAGGGGGGGTTTGGTTTGGTTCCTACTTACTCAGAAGTGGGGGGAGACAAAAGGTTACCCCCCCAATTTTGGAAAAATGAAGAAAAAAAGTCTTTTAAATGACTTTTTACTGCCTCCAAACTTAAGGTTTGAGGTCAAAATGAATGTTTTAAGCAATAAGAAGCTCAAAAATGCAATAAAAAAGGGCTTTTTGACCTAAAATTAGCGTTTTTACCTATTTTGCCTTTAAATTCGAAAAACTATATGGGGTAAAATGCACTCTAGAAAAAAACGATATGCAGACCTGTGCACTGCCCCCCGGGGTTATACTGGGGGGGCAATTCCAAAAGAGGGGGCACGGGGGGCAATAGAACGGGGGGGGGCAAGCAGGGGGAAAGAAACAAAAAAGAAAAAAGGAGAAAACAGAGGAAAAAACAAATAAAAAGGGAAAAAGGGACAAAAAAAGCGAAAATAAGGTAAAAATAGGTCTAAAATAGTTTAAATTGCATTGAAATAGGCTAAAAACTTCAAAAATTTCGCAATGATGGCGTCATAATAGGTGAAAAATGGCGTCATAATTTTTGGGTACTTTTTCATTTTTCTGCGGGGGGCAAATTCTCCAATAAAGCGGGGGGAGGATTTTCAAACCGTGCACAGGTCTGTATATGGATATTTTACGTTTCTCGGATTTTAACCCCCTCTCTAATTTGGGGTTTAACACCCACCCATTCCGGACCATAGGTGGGCAACCTCTCGGATTTTGGGGGTATACCCGACCTCCCAAATTTGGGGGGGGGGGTGTCCCAAAAAATTTTTTGGGGCATACGCCAAATACTTTATTTTTAGCGTTTTTAGTACTGGGACCCCCCAAATTTTAGGGGGGGGGGAGTCCGGGGTATCCCCAATTTTTAGGGGAAGGGGTGTCGGCTATAGTCGGGATTTTGGGGGGTATAACCCCCCTTTGTCCACCTATGCTCCAGACAAACTTGCCCATGTATGGAACACGTCCCCCCAAAAAAAAATTTGCCCCCCCCCCCCCCAGAAAAAAATCCAGGGCCGCCCTCCCACTCAGTGGCGTGCCCAGGATTTCATTTCAGGGGGCGGTCTGGGGGGGCACTACTAACCCTGAATGGGGGTCTGGGGGTGAGGTCTCCGCCCCTTGACCCCGGGCGGAGCTCCTTGTTAGGGGGGTCTGGGGGGCAGAATGCCCCTCGGGGAGAAAATTTTTAATTTAAGGCGCTAAAATACACTAGAAATTTCAATTCCAGATGATACTTATTACAAAATGTAAGGTTTTTTTATACTTACACATTTAAAACATGTGTTTAAAACGTTCATTGAAAGATAATAGTATTTATAGTAGTTTATATACCTTAACTACTGACTGAATGGGATAACCGATTTGAAAAAAATTAAGATACATTGTTAATTTAAACTAACCGCGTAGCGGGGAAATTTTGCTTTTTTGACTATTAATATGCTTTTGGGAGGCATCAGGAAAGTTTCTGTATTAATATTTAAAAAAAAATTTTTCTCTCTTAAAATTTAAAAAACGTAAGGGTCCCTCCCACCTTGCGAAAAAATCCGGCTTCGCTGGATTTCGGGGGGCGGCCCTGGGCACGCAACTGCCCCCTCCCTCCAAATTTTTGAATTTTTCTACCCTTGACCCCTCTCTGAATTTTTAAATCTGACCCCCCTCCCTTTCTTGAGAAATTTTAAGTGTTTTTATACTAAATTTTCTTCCAAAAACGTGAATTTTTAACACAAATTTATGTTTTTACACCCATTTTATACCAGAATATCGCTTTTTATTCAATAAAAATGTAGTATTATTTTATAAAAAACTATTATTAAACCTTTGATGATTTAAAAGTATTTTGCTTCGGACATTGGACCCCATCTGACCCCCCTCTAGGTTTCAAATCTTCCACCCAGGGTCGACCCTCCCCTAGAACCCCCCTAGCTTCGGTGACCGTGTTCATCTATGCCTCTAAGGCAACCCTCTACCTTTTTAAAATGCCGATTCTTGGTGTTATAACCTATTAGTTTTATTTTCTACCATTTTTAAACCATTATAATTTTTTAAAAAATTAACAAAGAAGTAAATTTGTAATATATTTCATTTCAGTCCATTTATAGAATACAACTTTACTTCAAATTCAACTAACGCCATGCGTTTGTTAGGCATACAAGTGGCGTAAGCGATGGGTCCAAAGTGGGAAAGGGCCTCTAAAAGATCGGCTTCAGTGGCTTTTTGACTCAAATTTCGGACATGAACCACGATTGAAGGGTCCGGATTGGTTGGATCCACATTGTCATCCTAATTTTAAATAATTTTATAATTAAATTTATTAATTTAGCGATTATCAAAATTAAATCATTATTTTTGCTTTGCCACGAACTAACTAAGTATTCTCATAGGTGTTATGTTGTTGTTGTTGTTGATAACCTGAAACTTATCTTCCCTATGCAGATTATGCAAAGGGCAGGCGCTAAGACAAGCCAGGAGGGGCGAAAATGTTTCACCCCTATGGTTAAGACTCTTCATCCAACATTAATAACAATGTTGGCAACCTTTACCGCTAGAGTGTTCACTACATCCAGTGTTCACCCATTCCGAGGTCTTTGTCTAAAGGATTTTTTAAGTCGCGCCTAATATTGATCTTACTATTTAACGTCGTACATGGTCAGTAAAGGTGTTCCTGCAAGGCCAGTGGTACAAACTCCACACACAATGGAGCTGTATTTGTCCACTGGTTTGCTAGATGGAAAACTGCCATGTGTGGCCGACGTACAACAACAAACACTCTAGCCATGCCACGCTGGACACATTTCTATAAAAGAAAAGATCCAGCAACCAGGTTTAGGTGGTAGTGGAACCCGTAGGCCCGTTAGATGCTGCCCGAAGGTCAGCACAGTCCTGGTGGCTCAATGGCAGAGGTGTTATTGGTCGGATCTGCTAGGGGGGAGGGTCCACCTTCACCCCTGGGTGGAAGACCAAAATTTTTTAGGGGGGGCGGTCCCCCCTGGCTTTTTAGGTGGGGTCAACCCCGAGTGCGAGATTTCAAATTTAGGGGGAGTCAGGGGGTCCAATTTTTTAACAAAATTTTTTTAACTCAACAATTTAAGTGTTTTTAGGTCTAATATTGAGTTATATGTACTAAAACTGCCTATTTAGGCTTAAAAAATGTATTTAAACACTGTTTTTAACTAAAAAAAACGTGTTTTTGACAGTAAATAAAAAAATATACTTCCAAATCGGTCGGGAAGGGGGGTAAGCCTCGCTAGGGGGGTCAGGTCGGACCGCTCTCGAGCTTCGGGGGGAGGGGGCTGGATTTTTTCTAGGGGAGTCCAAAATTTTGGCTCTAGGGGAGGGGTGGACCCCTCTGTCCCTTCTAAAAACACCTATGAGTATTTTTTAGGTTAAACAAAAGTCGTTAATGTTTTAGTACCAAGAAGTATTTCTTTTGAAGATTTGAGTTTTAAACTATATCGTTTGCAAATGTTTTAAAACCAAGAAGTGTTTTTATAAAAAAAAACTCAAGTTTTCTTTTGAAGATTTGAGTTTTAAATTATATTGTTTGCAATTGCTATTTTAATTTTAAAACAGGCTATGCTTCAATTTATAGAATTATAGGTGCTGTTATTATAACCTCTTTTATCGCGTCTTTTACTAAATTACCCCAAATCAATTAATTACTACGCACAAAGCAAAATTGGATACTAAAATTGATTCGGTACTAAATAACATTCTCAAATATCAAACGCTTTACGCAAAAAAAGTATCTGTCAAAAAAAAACTACTGGTTAGACCTGTGCACTGCCCCCGGGGTTTTATGGGGGGAACAATTTCAAAACCGTGTTTCCCCAACGACATTTTATTATTGGTATATTTGGAAATTGACCGTATTCGTGTTTTTAAATAAAGTCATCTACTTTATTTTCGTTAATTTACACTTGGCAGTGAGTTTACTTGTCCTCTTGATAAGTCAACTCATTACAGGTTTGGGATAATACATTTTTATGTTAAACCAGTTTATACAATTTTTTAGGTACATCCTGATCCTATTTTTAACACCCCAGTTTTTAGAGAAGAAAGAATTAATCTCGCTGCAAAATTGGTTTTTGCGGTGAGATAAAACTGTAGCGTTCGTTCTGGTAGCTACAAAGTTCTGTTTGTTGGCCTGAGATGTAGTTCCAAGTTTAGTCGCGTTCTCGCTTTAGTTTATTAGGGTAATATTTACAGCAACCGGGGTAGTATTACTAAGGGGCTGGCACAGCTTGAAAAGAAGCGGGTGGCGGTTAAGTTCTGACAAAGATCTAATAAGAAAAGATCTGTTGAACTCTCGATCTTTGCTTCTTGTGAGTTTGGAAGTCCTTGGCGCTTGAGGCGAGAAGTGGGAGAAGTAGCAAGATGATCGTTAGAGAAACCGACCACTAAACGCAGAATTAGTTTCAATGGTCGACCAACTTGATATGTCTCTTTTTATAGGCAGACGAGGAATGCACCTCGTGAGCTCTAACCTTCTCGCCCCAGACGCTCAGGAATGCAACCAAGATTTTTAAAAACAAAGATAAAACTGTTAGATAAGGAATTTTAGAATTAATAAAACTATGAAAACTAAAAGAATTATTTTTAATTAATTGGGTTATTACAAAACCATTCACCGAAAAAATAGCAAACAACGCTGATAAAAAGGGAGGGGAGTTAATACTCTTTATATATGTTTTGGAGGGTTCCCCAGCGCCAAAATTTGAACCCCCTTAAAAACTCAACCCCTACCTCTTCCACCTAAGTCAAAAGTAAAATAGATATAGCATACTAAATATTAAATATTAACTTTAATGTGCAGCAAGAGTTCAGTATTATTTCATTTTTATGCATTCTTTTGATGTTTTGTGAATGCTTTCAAGACCAGCATGTAACACATTTTTTCACACGATAAAAAATAAAAAAATTGTTAAAAACATACTTTTTTGTACCGTTTTGTTGGAGGACCAGATTTATCATCTTCCATTACTGATGTGATGGGAAAAAATTAAAAGTAAAACTAATTAATTACAAATTTTCGCACAATATAGTTAATTCAATCAAAAATAAATTATAAATCAATAATTTATAATAATCTTTCAATTCTTTTTTTAGTCAAAAAAAAAGTTTTTCTTTTAAAGACGTAACGTTAGGTTTAAATCTCAATGTTTCGTAACCTCATTCCACCCATACTAAGTGTTAACAGACCTAAAAATATAAAAACGATTTATTTTTAACAAAAAAGTGCAAAATCGATAAGCATTTATAATGGATTTTATTTTTTTAGAAATTTTAAACGCCAGCATTTGATCGCCAAGCATTAGAACGCTATCATTTAAACGCCGCGCATTTGGTCGCTAAGAATTTAACTGTCAAGCATTAGAACTTTGGCTAAGTTTATACTTATCTACAATCAACTGGAAAATATTATTTGAGGAATGTGGCACAGTAGAAAATGCTTGGCAGAGATTCAAGGATATTTTGTTGTTAGGTATCAATAGACATGTCCCTGGAAAA